>JABFER010000054.1:0-290994 GCA_013618295.1 Fusarium armeniacum
TGGTAGGAGAGATCAGCAGACAGGCGGAGAAAATCTTGCAGTCAAGCGGGTTAGAAAAATAACTAAGATACTCAAAGACAATAAACCCAATCACTACACTACAATTCTCACAATAATCTGATGAAAACGTCTAGTAGAGCTTGTAAAATATTCTTAGTAAAAATAAAAACGAACTAAAATCATGCATTTACTGACTCCAACTACCTGCGACTTAGATAATAGACATTCGTCTTTGAAATGCTCGCACCGCAGGTCCCGTTCCTGACTTCACCAATGTCTCATAGATTTACGTCTCTCGAAAGAAACTCCAACAAGCGGCAGTTCGATGACTCACTTCCCGGCAGCAAGGCAAGCGACAAACCGTCGAAGTCTGTGTTCAGCCACCAACCATCTGCTCAGCGATACAAGTACACCGAAGTTGAGCTTGAGCATCTTCTCGACTCCGTCACGCGTACACTGGGGTGTTGAGAGTACTTCAGCGACGGCATCATCAACACAGCCCTGGGCCGTTTGCCTTCTGAAAACATAGGGTTGGTATTGTCAACAGTCTTCAGCACAGGCCTCCCATGAATTCAAATCACTGCCGAGTCTTGGTACAAGCTAAGCATATTGTATTGATTCTAGTCACAATGCGATGTCGCTGCACTAGCTTCTTTACTGCTGTTGAGCTCCGGCAATTCTCGATGCGCTAGATCCAATTCACAATCTTCAGGACCGCACCATTCAGCTAGTAAAAGTCCTTGTTTCTGAGACTACCAATCTCCAGGATTTGGACAATGCTCATTTCAATGTAAGTACACTATCTGGAACTCGTGTTTGTTCGACGATGACTTTGAATAGTGCCCGCATCAGCCCAATGCCGTCGATTGTGACCTCTACGTGGCCAAGTTCGCCCAGCTTATCCACTTTGGCATCGACCCCTCGACGCCAATTGTCCCTCCTGAATTTATCCCCCAGTGCACCTATGCCATCTTTGAGCTGTTGACCTCGAGAATTGCAGTACTCCCCTCGTCAACACAGGCGTTTGCCAAGTCTGCTCTGCTCTACAGCGTGTGGCAACGCTCAATCCACCACCACTGTCTGGATGAGTAAGCCGTATCGTACTCCCCCATGGCGAATCCTAACACCTACAAATTCAAGATGATGCAGTTCGGAATGTGCATGCTAAAAGTAGTGGCGAAAGCCCTCGTCACCATCGCCGTCAAGATGAACGTCTACACCATGCTTGCTAGTCCCGACTTCAACGGCCTTGACCTCCTGCACGAGTATGGTCGCATCCGCCAGGCCAACAGACGACATATCAACATGTGTCTCAGCTCTATGCAAGACTGTAACAAAGAGGATGCAATCGCAGTCGTCGAAAAGTATGCTTATGATGGAATTCCATATTTACAGTGTGTGTAAACGGCAAGGCTACCATAAATCAATTCTAACTTCCGGCTACAGATAATCTTGATATACTACAGACAAACAACCCCGGAGGCCTTTAAGAGTTTCCTCCCACATTTAAAATCACGGCTCCTAATTCTCAGTGTCCATATATACAGGTCCCATATATACTGGTTTGTCCGCAAGTCTCGCTTAGACAAGACCAAACCACTGGAAGTCAAGGTCTGGATGAACAGGGACAGTATGTCCAACCCCTGCTGCAGATACAGCAGCGAACTGAGTTCCGTCTCCGAAGGTCTCGGTGGTATATCCTGGCTGCGGGCTGTTTGCCTCCTTACCGGTGGAAGAGACGCCATGGATCGTCGACCACTCCTTGACCTGTTCGAGGAAGTTCTGGTAGAAGACAAAGTAGTCGGCCTCGCCATGGAAGGCCTTGAATCGAGGGTATGAACCATTATAGCCTGGGTACATGGCGCGGACCTGGCTAGCCCATTCTTCGCCAGACTTGATAACTTTTCCATCAGAACAGACGCGGCCAGAGCTATTGGGACTAGATCCAGGCGCCCCAGCCATACATCCGGCAGCAACACCAGAGTAACAGGTGGCAGCAACAAAGCGGTCAGGATAAGTTGCAGCAAGGACATTAGTCATCATACATCCAGAGCTGGAACCGGTAACAAAGACTTTCTTGGGGTCGGCCTGGAACTGGTTGATGGCCCAGTCGACCATGCCAACTAGAACCTGGCTATCTCCCTGGCCATCATGTGTGAGGGTTTGTGTGCTAGCAACGTCCCAGCAGTTATCATCCTTAGGGGAGGATGGGTACAGGACCACAACTCCTTTCTGATCGGCGAGGGATTGGTAGTTTGTCTGCTGGAAGTATTGTTCTCCGTTTCCACCGCACATATGTAGCTAGATATCTGGTCAGCTCACAGCTTACAGCAGGAATACAATTAACATATTACTTACAGCGAGAATCACTGCTGGGTTCGCAGGTAGATTGGCAGGGATGTAAGCCTGTAACTGCAGCTGTGTGTTGAAGGTAGGGCCAAAGTCGGTGATAGTTTGGAGCTGAGCCGCAACCAGGCCAGCGCCTAGAGTAAGCGTAGCCAGCAGCTTGCGTGGTGAGAAGGAGTCGGCCATGATGAATATCCTTGGGTATGGTAGCCTGTTGGTGGTGGTCGGTTGGTGGTATTCTCTTTCTTTCCTGCTGGGGATGACCAGAGTCTTATACTCCACGGAAGAACTAAGGTTTGATTGCCGATACTACATACCGCAGATCTTCATCCAGGATATCTGTCACCGAATCTGTTGAACTCCATAACGTATAAATATTCCGTGTCTCCTTGAGTGCATATTGTTATGTGCAGGGATCAATAAGCGGTAACCTGAAACAGACATCTTGTTTCATGCAAACAAACAACAAGGTAGTAGTTACTCAACCCCGGACTGGACATGCAGCCTGTATAAGGACGGATTAATAGGCGGACGGACTAATAAGCTCCGCAATCGCCGGAGAATATTCCAAATAGGCTCAGGGATGTTATGCCGAGTTCTCAACCTTGAAACAGGAAATAATCACCAGAGCACCCCTGTCTTAAACTTCTTATCCGTATGTCTAAGCGAGGCGGGTTTAATTTGAGGATCAGAGGCCAGGGAGCAGAGCAGGGGTCTGAAAACAGATTACAGAACAAAGACCATACGATAAATATTTGTCGCTAAACCGGCCAGTTGGGTCAACTGAAACCCATCCTAGAAAAACAATGATTGACAGCGGAATGACACCTAGATAACCTCAAAAGGTTCCTCAGCCAGTTCATATTAGCCATCAGCTCGGCGAAAAGCTCATCCTCAACAGGCATGCTGTCTGCGGACAAGGTAAAAGGTGTTCTCCTTAATCAGCGATTAGCAAGTAGGCTCCACTACATTGCAAGGGTCACTTACGGTGTAAGCTAGTAGTCGCTCCTCTCACCCTAGCTCTCTTGGGCACGTTGGGTATTAAACTCAAGCTACCAATAACTCGTAGACACTTTACAGGAGCTCCAACATCGCCGGCTAATATCGAGACCGTTCTTAGACAGTTGACAACCACAAACTATATTAATACCAACTTCGGGAGCCTTCTCAGATTATGTTAACAGCCTATAACCAGCGCGGTGTGTTATGTCATTCGCTGGTGGGTGGACATTGGCGCCATTTGTAGCAAGGATGCACTCCCTTGTAAGAGTAATGTCAGGAACAGAGCTATCTTGAACCTGGTCATCTCGCCCAGACGCATAATCGCAAATACAGCCACAACAATGGTTGCATACCCCAATCAAAATGGCCTACCGACTCCCAATCAACCGAACGACATTCTGATACTAGTCTTGCTTCAACGGTAGGTTTTCAGGAGAATGTTCTACGCCGCGGCCGTCTAGCAGAGACGTGACTAGCTGAAGGATCTTGCTTGCGGGACAGGACAGTCACATGGGCTCATCAGATGTTGAAGTCGGAAGTGTAGTGGGGGTGATGAATCTTATCTCTTTATGACTTTTACAGCCATAATTCGGGCTCCAGCAAATTTTCCATTGTCCAGCTGTTATTGTAAGAACGGAAGAATGCGGCGGAAGACATAAACAAGGCTTGAAGATAACGACAAGGTTGGTGATATCAGAACGAAGCTGAGAAGCTTGCTAAAGACACCCACCAGTCCAAGATGACGGGGTCCTTTAAGGGCGAGGACATCGGTATTATATCGCCTGTATAGCCTGTTTTCCTCACCAATCAAGCTTGTTGATCTAGCCCCATTTTCATGGTCCCTTCCGCTCTCTACGCTAGGTGGTCATTTTGGAATCATGCGCCAATAGCGCAGGCCCTGACTCAATACTAATGCGGTATTGGCTACATTAATGCGGTATTGGCTACATTAGATCAATGACCTTGGAAGGTACAACTACTACCGTGCATGACGAACGAGCGACGCATATTTCCATCCGAGGGTCTGCCTAACGGAAGAGGAATACCGTATGTTTTTACAGAATTCGGTAGCGCGCGCCACGAAAACCATCACTTATCTAAGCAAATGATAGCATATAAGAGGGCAGGTAAGGCTGGGTTGTCTGCATAGTCGGGTTATATCCAAGTGAACAAATAACAGATAGGTATTTTCGTGGCGCACACGACCAAATTCCGTAAAAATGCACGTGACTAACTCCAACCGAATATTCAAATGGCACGGATGAAGGAGTGGCCCCTATCAAAACCCGGCAGAGTCTAACTAGGACCTTGTGTGACGAGAAATGGGAAGTCAATACTCTAATAACTCGGTGATAGGCAGCATGTTTCCTATATTAATCAGAGAATAAGAGTATATTGCAGCTGTCGGAGTAAATACATTAATACATCCATAGTGTGGGTTTTGGTGTGGTTCTATTCTAGTGAGAAGTGGTTTCTGAGTGATGGTAGAGCAATGCATGTCGATTCTGACCCGGAAGTACCTCCAGGTACGTACCTTGCGGTTAAGGCCAAGGACGGGCGAATACGAACGCGAGCAAGCCCATCAGCCAACTAATGAATCTGCACTCGCCTATTCGCCAGTTAGGAGTCAAGCAGGCATGTGTCGGAGGGACTTTATTCCGTCTGGTGGCTGAATCTCCATTGCAGCGAATTTATCGATCAACCAGAAGGGATGACTTTAGGGTAGCTTCACCCAAAAGCCAAAACTTAAATATAACAACGTCAATCTCTAAGATGCAAATAATTGATCGAGCGGTAATCGAATTACTTGCTCTCATACGAGAATTACTTACAGCCATGTGAGTATTGCAGGGGAGTTTAAACGGCTCAAAACAATATTTTGGTAGAATCATAAACAGAGAGAAATAAAATCACAATGCAGCATCACATCCCAAACTGGAGTCCAACGTTACCAGGATATTGTTAGGATATAATGAAACACCCGACGCACTAAACTTTTAGGGACGACTACCGTGGGTAAAGCTGAGTCGGCCAATCAGGGTATCCTTTGTCGACGTCTAAAATCAACCAGCATCGATCTTATTGGCTAGAACGGGCTCGAGCTGGGAGGCACGTACCTATTGGCCAGCCACCAACCCGCTTGTGGGCAAGAAAAACTAATAAGGCCGATAAGGAAACGTCGCTTACCCTCCGAGCTGTCAACCTCCAGATGACTTCGCCCTGAAGCATTCCTAATGGGTAAATGACAACGTGCAATCGGCTCTTGGATTTTTGCAATCAATCTTTTATAACTGACTATGAAAATGGCAGCAAATGCAGGTACGGATATGAAACTGTAGTTGATGTAAAGCCTAAAAACGTCAAAATCTGATATAGTTATGAAAAGACGATAGAGATGTAGCTGCTTATTTCTCGCATCTTGAACATCCTGAAATTATGAGAAACCATTAGAAGGATATATGTGCGGCCTGACTTGAAGAACTGTAGGTTATGCCATCTGCCAAGCCTATCACTTGGTCACGTGTGAGTCTCGTGAAACCCCTCCCTTGCCTTAAGCAAGCATCCGATCAATCATATCATCAACGTCAAGTAATTCCAGAACACCAATCCTCACTTCCCCGCTTCAGATAAAAGCCCGAAAGGCAAAAAAGTGAAATGAGTACACCATAACGCTTCATGTCATTGCCTGAACCACGCGAGCTCTTTCCCCGAGTTTGTGAGCTAGAAACTTGTAGCGAAACAGACAAAGATCTTCTGAAGCGCTGCTCAAGCTGCAAAGTTGTCTATTGCTGCGGAGTATCCCATCAAACAGCTGATCGAAGCCATCATAAACATGACTGTACTACCATCGAAAACGCACGTAAGGCATTAAAAAAAGAGGAGCAAGAGCTTTGCGACCATATGGGAGTGGGAGATACGCCGGATCTCTTTGGGAACCGCGTCAGATATCTTGGAGCTATTTATCAGACGCGTGTATATATGCGTGCGCGGTACAATATGTTCGATAACTTGCTTCAAGTTTATGGCGCGCCGGGTGGTAAGACTGAAGCTGTTCAAGAGGCGCTGGACCATCTTCTTGATACGCTTCGTCTTTGTCGTAGTGACAACATAGGTGCGGAGGATCTTGTGCCGCATTTGTACATCCGGCTCAACAAGGATCAGGAAGCCTATGATTTTGTAAAGTGGTTCGGTACTGCTAGCTCAGATCCCAAGTACGATTGGGGCGACATGGACCTGCCATACCTGGATATCAGGGACGCAGATGTTTTGGAGGAACAATCGGAAAATTGGTCAACCGGAATACTTGTGGGCTTAGGCCACCCGGTAGCCGCGACACTCATAAAAGTGAGAGCCTTGCTCGATCTGCAGTCTGCTCAGAACACCACACGAGCTTTCAACGGCACTTTCAAACCAGAGATTCGGCCGCGTCGCAAAGACCTGAAACGTGCTCGCCTGAAAGGAAGGAGGATGCCTGCTTAAATATTGGGTATTATCTTGCTTCTTGGGTTGAGACGCCTGAAGCCTTCCAATTGATGAAGGATTTGAGTCAGACTGTCTAGGGACTTAGTGTTCGGTTCGTTGAGCTACGTCAAGGCTATCAAGCTGTATAGTAGAGGCCCTGTGTCGTGTCGTTGAAATGCAAGAGAAAGTGTATTGGTATTTGTTCAATGCTTGAGAAACGTCTCTGCCATCAATAGTTGGCGCCTTACCAACTTTCTGGTCTGATCATATCTGCTTGACCCATCCTGAATGACTCATCCTCAACCCACTGATCATGATAACAATTTGTAACGTTCCTCGGGCGCCGACCTAAGCTCAAATGATCTACCGTTTCTACTTCGATGAGACATAGTGAAGCTACCAGAGCCAGAGTGAACAAAAGCAATGTCAGAAATAAGATCCCTTGATATCATCGGAGGCGGCGCATCAGGTTAGCTATTCTCAATTCTGGTTCTATCACTACAAGGCTGACCAAAACAGGGACTGCAGCCGCCGCGCTGCTCAAAGCTGAAGATTACTTCGAGAAGATCCGAGTTCTTGAGAGAAAAGGGGGCTCCCGGTGGAATATGGTATTCAATCTGACCTAAGAAACACAAGCTTCTCATGTACTGATACTGGAACTCAAACCCCATATATTGTTTCTGGAGCTCTGCCTCCAAAGGTCAACCCATGACTCGAAATATATAGTAGACTACACCAGATAGGTCTTAGGACATGAAGAGGTCTTCGTTCATATCGACTAAATTAATTCGACGTGAAAAAAAGTATCGCTATATCTAAGGATTGTAAGTGAAGCTGTGGTAGATAACCCCTGTAGCTATGGCGAGACCATGACTTACATTATTTTGAGAGTGCAACAAACATAACAGGTATTCAGGCATACTAAGTGACTTGAAAAGCTAATGGTATTGATCCAGATCACGCACAACTTCAGCTTCTATATTGTCAAATTCCCTGTCGCTTAGAAATAGAACTCCTCTAACCCTCTGATTTCTAAAAAGTCCCATGTACTAATAGCTAGGTAGTATGAACCCAGGGTATATCCTCAGGAGTAAAGCCGTCGATAGTTATTCCATTTCCAAAACTTGCAAACTTTTGCGCGTCATCCTCATACCTTATGTCATAGTCCTCCCATCGTACTATTTCCGTAGCGGCGTAGTAGTGAAGTATTGTCCCTGGCCAGGGAACTATGACCTTTCCATTAGGGAGCTTATCTGTGCGAAACCGATTTAGTCCCACTTATGTGAATACATAGTAAGGCAAGTGATGACTTACACCATGATGAACATGGCCCTGCCCAGACCATCTCGTGCATACGTGATTGAACCCACTTATTGAAAGCGTCTTGGGCTGATTGCTTGATGCAGACGGACTTTAAGCAATCCTTCTGTAATCTATCAATCACTCTCATAATGTAGTCGCTCGCTCGCTGGATACCTGGGTATGCTGAGCCGTTTACTGGACAGATGGGTGGATTGAAAACTTGATACCAGAGTTTTAGCACGGACGGGTAAAGGATGCCCTTAGTCAGTTGACGTACCGAAGAAGTTGGGGAAGCCTGCGACTGTTGCTGCCAAGTAGCTTTCATAGCCACCCTCAATTGACCACAGTTCCGACAAATTAGCTGTCCCTCGCCCTTTGATTGGAAACCTCGGCGTATATGGCTCGAAGCCCGTACCACAGACAATCATGTCATAAGTACGCCGTTCGCCATCAGCCGTGATGATAGCATCTCCTTCCACTCGCGTGATGGAGGTAGAGATCAACTCGACATTTGGCTGGTTTAGAGCCTCCATGTACATGTCAGCAGGCGTGAAGCGGCGACAACCTGCTTTATAATTAGTCGGAAGGAGGGCTTTCAGGTCGTGTGGATCATTAATCCTTTTGATCATATGTTGTTTTGCGGTTTGCGTGAATGCTTCTGCGGCGTTTGACTTGGACCAGAGGCCTTGGAAGCTACGGGCTAGTTTTCGTTCTAGCTGCAGGCGGAATTGAAGGTACGATTCCGGCTCTATTTCAAATTTCTCGATCGTATCTTTGGAATCTGTTACCATGTTAGGGATAGTTAGATATATGTATCTAAACAAACAGTGCTCACAGATGACCTGCGCTTCTCCATTTTGAGAAAAGACATGCGGGACCAGATATGTTGGTCCACGAATAAAGTTGCCAACAGACTTTGCAGCTGGTAATGTTAGCCAACCTCAGGAACTTGACAATCATACGCTTACCTTTACTTAAGCTAGTCAAACACTGGGTTGAGCTGGCTCCATTTCCTATCACGGCTATATCCTTACCACCATAGTCTAAGTCATGTGGCCAGTTCGCTGTGTGTATAACAGGACCCGGGAAAGTAGTTAGCCCTTCTATATCTGGCAGCTTCCAGTTGTTCAGCCTTCCTGTAGCAAGAATAAAGACATCGCATCTAACAGTGATCTCATCGTCAGAAATACCGTTTCTTTGCAGAACAACATTCCATTCTGAATTTTCGTCGTCCCAGCTTGCCCCGATGCATGTTGTACTGAATTGAATATATTGGCGAAGATTGAACTTGGTAACCGTTGATTTGAGATACTCCAGGATCTCAGATGCCCCTGCGTATAGGCGGCTCCATCGGGGATTCGGGTTCCAGCTGAACTGGTAGGCATGGGAAGGAATATCACACGAGCATCTAATATGTCAGCGACTACCCATATAGAGTCAGTACTGTATGGGATACCCACCCTGGGTATTTGTTCTCAGCCCAAGTCCCTCCTTCTTCGTTGTTCCTCTCGTAAGCAGTGATTTGCACGTTTTGTAATCGTGTGGTTGCGTCTTTCAAGCACTGAATACCGGAGATCCTGTGGAATTTAGTTGCCAGCTCAAGTTCTACTGAAGTCAATCTTACCCAGTGCCTATAATAACAATGCGAATAGGCTTTGGCAAAAAAGCCGTGGGAGTTGGCTCCATGTTGGAAAGATGATTACGCATCCCAGCTTTGTATCAGAGGTATAAGAATGAAAGTAGAGTAGGTAAACGCGTGGGAAAGGCGGAAATGTGAGTAGGTAGCTGCAGGAATGAGATAACGACTACTGGTAGAGAAATATGCCTTTTCCCCCGCCCCGTGATTAATTCCATGATATTATTTATTCATAAGCCTGGGTCATTGACGACACAGTCAACTCGCAAAACGCCACCGTAACTGAGACAATAAGGTCTTTTTTTCCACGTATATAGACACGATTGGAGATCTAACATGACTAGGAGGGACGCTATTCTGTGGTTTGGCACATTTGAGCAATTTGTTTCATTGATAAGGAATGTCATCTATGGTATTACAGACCAGTAATCGGCATTAGCTACGTAGTTGTTGGTGTGTATCTCAGTTTCTTTCGTCACACCTGCCGTTTGTGCATTGATAAGGCTCGATTTACTGCCCTTC
This sequence comes from Fusarium armeniacum, assembly GCA_013618295.1. Lineage (NCBI taxonomy): Eukaryota > Fungi > Ascomycota > Sordariomycetes > Hypocreales > Nectriaceae > Fusarium > Fusarium armeniacum. Next base: position 10,271 of record JABFER010000054.1, read on the forward strand.
TGTCTCACATTTGCCGCGTTTACAAGATCTAAGATGTCACTATGCATGTGATGGCTTTTGTAGGAATCTATATGTGTAAGCCATTCGTCAAATCTGGACATGTCTCACTTTCTGCCAAGTTTGCAAAAGGCGAAACGCAACGATGCATGAATATGGCTGCGTAATGGCGTTTCTATGCACATGCCATTCGTTGGGTACGGAGTACAGACTGAGACAACTCCATTATATATGTGTCAGATGATCGATTGTCTTAAACAGGATCATTAGTTATCGCAGATACGAAGTACACAGCAGGCAGCCAAAATTTCCCCTCAGCGTATATTCCCATTCACTGCTCAGTTATGCCTCTGGTGCATTTGAATTCCAATCCTTTCCTGTGATTCCATAGGAGCGAAAGCTGGTACGTCAATACGCAACCATGGGGGCATTATGTGAATAGCCCGGTAGGACATGGTATCATCACCAGTCGATACATTCCTTAATAGTGATCAATCGCTCGGATGATCTCATCCCAGGAAGACGATGTGAAGTAAGGCATTCATGGGGCAGCTATGGCGTTCATGTAACACTAGTTCTGAAGCCAAGGTAGTTAGTCAATGTGTCTTTAAATCAGGCTACAATCGGAAAGACATGCATGAATAACATCGGGAAATGTGCAAATTCAGATAAAGACATGGCTTCCCTGCATCAATTGAAGCGTTCATATCAACCATAAGCACGATTCCACTATTGAAAAAAATAACCTACAGCTATTCGATCAATCATGAATCAACACCTCAGTGAAGCTTCGGGTGACGTCTGTCCCACCGAACCTGCTATATGGCAAAGACTACAGGACTCCGCTTCCAAGCATGCTGATAGGCTTGCTGTAGTTAGCCTTCATCAGCCACCAGATCTCTACAACATCGCCACAAATGCATCCAAGAATGACTACTTACGGTGGTCATATGCGGAGCTCCAAATGGCTGTCGATAGATTTGCCTCTTCTCTTTGGCGTCTAGGTGCGAGACCCGGAACCGCACTGGCAACGATCTTGGACAACCGTGTCGAGTTCTTTATTACCTCTTGGGCTGCTCATAAGCTTGGCTGTCCTTTGGTGCCCATCAACCCAAGAACGCTAGCTCACCCTGATGAAGCAGAGTATATGTTCAGAAAGGCAGGAGTGGCTATTGTTGTTGTACAAGATGCGGACAAGGGACAACTACTGAAATCCTCGTACAAAGTCAACATTTTTATCACGGGTACACCATTGAACGAATCTTGGACTCCATTCTCAGCCTTGTTTGACTACGAACCCGAACCCGAAATGATCAAAGAGGATGAGATAGATGAGAAGCCTGTAGTCATACTTTTCACCAGTGGGACTACCTCGAGGCCTAAGGGGGTAGGTCATACGGACACAACACTCAACGCCTTCTGTCAGAACCTTGCCCTCGGAGGAGTCTCTAACGCTAATGTGTTTTGCTCCGTCTTACCAAACAACCATGCCATGGGGTATTTCTTTCCTCTTCATTTCATGATGCATGGAGGCGCTGTCGTATTTCCCAGCCCTACTTTTGATGCTTCAGAAATGGTAAAAGCCCTTGAGGTAGAGAGGGTCACTCACACGGCATGTGTGCCTACAATACTTGCTGCCCTGGTCGAAGTCTTAGAGTCAAGAAACACCATATTTCGCTCAAGTTTGCGAGATACCTGTCTGTCTGGAGCTTTCGTAACGCCGGAGCATATCCAACAAGTCTTTACTACGCTTAAAAGCAAAGGTGTTTCAACAGGATTCGGGATGACTGAAGGAAGCCCCGTTTGGACACCCCCAAAGGACAAACCAGAAGATCTAATTATTGGAAATTTATCTGTTTCTGGTTCTGTTTCTCCAGGCGCTCATGTTCGGATTTGTGCGCCTGACTCTCGAATGCCTCTACCAGCGGGTCGGATTGGAGAAATTCATGAGACTGGACCTGGCACAATTACGTCCTACCTTGACAAGGAAGAGGCTGTCGACCAGTTCTACAAGGACGAGCAAGGTAGAACGTGGTTCATAACAGGTGATCAAGGGGTAATGTACCCAGACGGGCGAGTCAGGGTCACCGGGAGATATAAAGACATGATCATTCGGGGAGGCGAAAACATTTCCCCAGCAGTGATTGAAGCGGTCATAAGCCAGTACTATAGCGTTCAGGTATGAGACACTAATAAAGTTTAGATATGCTTACAATTGAGTAACTAACTTGCCTCTAGGGTTATGTGGTCGGTGCACCTGACGATATTGCAGGAGAAGTTCCGGTCCTTGTACTCCCAGACAAAGCGGCTGAGCTTTCATCAATTATCGGTGATTTGGTCCGCCGCCATCTTGGTCCAATATTTGTGCCAGACCGCATTTTGACGCTTAGTGAGCTTGGGATTGAAAGCGTTCCTGTAACGTCATCCGCCAAAGTCCAAAAATCAAGGCTTTCGTCGATAGTTTGCGAGTTCCTTACCCGTGAGGCAAAAGACCTGGAACCAAACTCCCAGTCTCAACTTCGAAACCAAGTACTTGCTGCTTACTCGAAAGCTACAAGCATACCGACTGATAAACTGGATATAACGGCAGAGATATCTCATTTTGCGGATAGTATCGGCCTGATGAGAGCCAGAGCCTACCTGCGAAAATGGACAGGCCTATCTTTGACTGCAAAAGAAATGTCGGAGCATTCGACTATCCGATCTCAGATTAAGTTGCTTCAGCAACAGACTCCTCACCGAGAAGAAGACTCAGCAGGCGAGCTGGTTCCTACCGGACCCCCCAGCTTGGATGAACTCGAGGTAATAGCAGGAGGTGTCGGAGAGGCTCAAGAGATGATCTCAAAGGCGTCCAAGGTGCTGAAGACAAAAGGATTCGATTGGTCTCAGGTATCAGCTGTCATTCCCATGAATGATTCCTTGCTGGTTATGCTAGACACTGGTTTTTTTGATACCTGTAACTTTTCTATCGCCGTTTGGACACATTCATCAAGCATTCAGGTTCGCGAGAAGTCTCAATATAATGAGTCGCATAATGCTAATGGCTTTAGGATCTTCGTACGGCACTACAGAGAACCCTGCCGCATCACCCAACACTTACGTCTTTCGTGGTTGTCGACAGCAAGAACAAGGCTCACTTCGTGACACCTCAAGTCCAAGATCATCAGTGGAGTGCTTACCTGATTGATCATGGATCAGTCGATACTATAGATCAACTTCAACAATTGGCTGTCGACTTTCGACAACCCGACCTGTCATGCAGGCCGGGGCCGCTGTTTTCATGCCTTCTCACCAAGATTAGAGAGACTAACTCGGCCGGCATGCTACTTTATGGTGAGTGCAGCCATTCCTCCATTTTCGAAGTTCTATTGAACTAACAATATTATGAAGTGCATCATGTGGTACAAGACGCATCGTCGTTGCGACTCTTTTTTGATGACCTGGATCAATCAATCAGGAATCCCCATGGAAGACTCATCCCACACACAGACTTCAAAGCCTGGGCAGACTCATACCACTATCTAAGACAGTCGCCAGCTGCAACAAAAAGCGTGAACTTTCACGTGCAGCGATTGTCTGATCTGTATAAATACAAGGCGGCCGTGTATCCTCCAGCAAGGGTTCCTCGACAAATCATCACTGAGAGCCCCGATGGGTTAGATCATGGGTTCGACGCACCTGGCCTGATACAAGTCAAGAAGCAGAATCCTAAAATCTCAGCAGCTGTGGTGCTCAAAGCAGCAATGGCCCTGGTCAATGTACAGCGCACACAACTTAGTCATTCCATCTTCTTCAACATAGAGGCTGGTAGAGATCAGTTTCCTTTTCTACCAAAAGCACTCCGGGGCTTGAAACCGGAAACATTCGAATCGTCAGATGTGAATGGACCACTTTTGGAATACGTTTGCAACCTCATAGAGGTGCCGCGCGATGAGACTGCAATGGTGTTTCTTGATCGCTTACAGAATGACCAAGCCGAACTGACAAAGAATGCACACGCCCCGATGAAGCGCATAATGGAGGGACTCAATGCTCAAGGCAATGGTAGCGGTGATACCTTCTTGGATGCTACAAGTACTCAGTTCCTTACTTGGGTTCCGGGCTTGCTTGGCGAGTACGAAAAGTTACAGGTAGGAACGATAGGAATTCGATGTTCAGCAGGGCTCGTTATCATTGCTTCAATAGGGGGACCAACTTCTACAACCTATATGCTATCTATGCGATGGGACGTTGCAAACTACTCGCGTCAGGAAACAAATGCATTTATGCAAGATCTTGAAAAAGCCATTTTATGGCTTACTACGACTTCAAATCTGGACCGCCCAGTAAGACAGTTCTTCAAAGATATTATGAAGAATTGAGAATACTTGGTTTGACAATATTTAATTTGTGTTTGTCGATTTTATTACAACTATTTACAATAAATCCCCGTTTCGAGCTTTGCTTGTACACTATTTGAAATCATTTTTGCTTGTTACATGGCGCTTCTACATGGCGCTTCAGATATAAGACTTTAATAGAATCAGTTAAATCAGCCTTTGAAGATTTCGTTACAGTATTATATAATTCTTAGCTCACATACTGCTACGGTTGGGAGGTGTTGCGTCGAACGTTCCTCATTTGTTTCAGAAGCAAAGGTGAATTTCGAGTCTCCAGCATGATGACAGCAAATAACAGATAACAGAGCATATCTTCAGCGTCTGTATTGACCTGGGTTCGTAGGTTCTTCCAACTTTAAATTCGCTCATATAAATTCCAGCCACCAACATAATTCTGCTTCTAGTCATGATCAACAAACCTCTGAGGCTGGCAAGAACCTGCACGGACTTCCAACATGTCTTAGGGCCGCAATGCTGCATATGCAGATAAGCCAACATCCTCCAGTAACAAATCAAGGTTGCGTCAAAGCCAAGTTCAGCTCGCATGCTCACTGTCGCTGAGAGTTGGATCATCGCCGCCACAGAGAGGGGTTCACAAAATGTTCCAGTTAATATAAATTCCAGTCCCACTCGCTCGCGGTGTTACAATCTCTTCTGTTCTTTATCAAAAAGAAGAAGACTTATTGAAATGCTTCTTGAACAACTTGCATTCAACTATTGGTGGGCTGTGGCCATTGTCGCTGGCTACGTTGCCTCTTCCATCATATCATGGTATCACCTACGCCATGTTCCAGGGCCTTTCTTAGCCAAGTTTTCATATCTGTGGCTTGCTCGATTGGCACTCAGCGGCAAACAATATGAGACTCATCTCACACTCAACAAGAAATATGGCCCTATAGTCAGGGTCGGTCCAAACGAGGTTTTCACCGATGATCTGGGGCTATTGCGCCAAATCAACAGCACAAAAAGCTTGTATGCCAAAGGAGCTTCATACAGCGGTTCACGATTGAATCCCTATCATGAATCTCTTTTCATGATGAGGGACCCGGTCGCTCATGACAAGATGAAGGCAAAGCTCATCTATGGTTATAGTGGGAAGGACACAATGAGCCCAGAAGCTGCCATTGATGAGCAAATCATGAATCTTATCCGTCTCATCCAAGACAACTATGTGTCCAAACCTGGCGAGTTCTTCCCACTTCAATGGTCCAAAACCGCAGGCCTTTTTACCTTGGACGTTATCTCTCGCCTTGCGCTAGGTCAGGAATTCGGCTGTTTGAGCAGGGATGAGGACATCCACTGTTTCTTCGATACGCTAAAGGGTTATTTACCGGTTGTTGCATTAACAACAGACGTTCCATGGCTTCGAAATATAGTTTTTTCTCGTATCTGTCTCAGGCTATTTGGTCCGAGCATCAGGGACAAGAAAGGGATAGGGAAACTGATGGGACTTGCCAACAAGGTTGTTGATGAGTTCTACGAGGGTGACGGTGAAGTCAAACGGGATATGCTTGTAAATCCTCTTTCTGCGCTGGCCCTCAGATTGCAGAGCTGTACTGATACTTCCTGCAGAGTTCTTTCAAGAAACACGGCTTGAGTAAAGACGAATGCGAGATTGAGTCAATTTTCATGTTTGTCGCAGGGTCGGATACCACGGCATCTGTCATCAGGGCAGGCATGCTCCATATCCTTGCGACACCTCATGTCTATTGTCGCTTAAAGCAAGAGATTGCAAACACTATCCGCGAGGGGTGTACTTCGAAACCAATCAGCAATGCAGACTCTCTATTCCAGCCATATATACAGGTAGGTGACGTTGACCATGAATCAAAGCGTGACTGACAACATGAACAGGCTGTTGTGTACGAATGTCTTCGAATTCGCTCAGTCTCGACAAACATGAGTTTCAAAGAAGTTCCAACTGGCGGCCAAGTCTACAATGGATATTTTCTCCCCGCCGGTACCAACATAGGCATTAACTTCTCAGGCCTTCTTCGCTCAGAGACCTTGTTTGGCAAAGATGCTCATATCTTCAGACCAGAAAGATTCACCGAGGTCGATGACGAGACAAGCGCTAGGCTGAAGCGAGACGTTGAATTAACATTTGGGCTTGGGAGATGGAGTTGTTTGGGAAAGCCAATTGCATTGATGGAGTTGAATAAAATCTTCTTTGAGGTAGGTATATACTGAGCCAAGAGTTTTCAGATGCTAACAAGAATCATAGCTCTTTCGTCACTTCGACTTCCAACTGGCCGAACCACAAACAGCAATGGAATCTGACAGCTACATGATGTTCCGTGACAAAGGGTTGATTCTTAGAGTTACCGAGTCGGATATTAGAGATGTCAAAACAACGAAAGACGAGATGTAGTGATGAGCAGCACAACCAAATGCCCTGATCCACTGGTAGATTTTGTCACATACAAATCTTCAATGTTAATGTCACCGTTCCGATTGGGCAATAAAGAACGGACATGAATCTGAAGACCGGCAAAAAAATGAATGTCAAGATTGGGATTCGAACCCAAGAATCTTTCGATACTGCAAAGCCTAGGTAACCAGGCAAGATTATATCTTGAGTGCAGCGCCTTAGACCACTCGGCCATCTTGACAACTTGTATTGTTGCTATGTGCATCGTGTTCTTTTTCATCACCATACCAGTTTCAGACAATTCTCATGACTGAGTATGTCTTGACAAGCTGCATTCACCTTTTTCATAAGCAACCTTTCGCGAACTTTATGGCTTCGAATTGTCTCCCTGACATTTACACCTACAAACGGAAACCCAACTCGGGTGTAGAAATATAAACAAGCGTAGAATTGATTCGCAGCTCGATCAGCATCATCTACTCCTTCACTATCCTTCTCCACCAAGCCCATGGCACTACTATATCCTGCCCGGCGCCCTACCGTCTTATCGATTTCAAGCTACTGAGCAGTCGGAGACCAATCTGACCCTACTTTTCTCCCATAGTGTAACTGTTGTTATCCCAGGACCAGACATCATCCGGACTAAAGACCATGTGCCCACTGCCATCAGCATCCGGGCTGGATGGCAGTGGTAAATGTCGCACTCTGATGTGATGGGGTCTAAATCGATCATCCAGATCTTTGATCCTCTGTAAATCATTTTCAAGATTATGTCGCGCGTTTTCCTCTAGACATTCTGGTGCCACGACTGTGCACTGCACCCAAACTCGGCGAAAGCACCACTCTTCCGCCTTTCTTTGCCGTTTATTCTCCAATACCCTGTTCAAAAGATTCTCCAATTGATATTCATTTTCGGTAGTGAAGAAGCGTTCGGTTTTTGGTTCCTCACTTAACCACCATGGTAATGTCCACAATAGACTTTTGAGACGAGGCGCAAAGTATTGAGAGCGTCGATCTTCTAAACCATAACGTAGCGGGTCGCTGAAAGATGATAAAGCCACGTTACAAAGTGCCAGGTGCTCCAGGTGTGGAAATCCTCTCAAATCGAGATCCTCAATCTCCTTTTTGAATTTTGCGTGGATACGAAGATGAGTGAGCGATTGCTTTTGACTATCTAAGATCTGTTGTGGACGGAGTGTTCTGCTGGTGAAGGATAAATTCAATTGCAAGGCAAGTCGTTCGAGTCTTTTCGGCCAAGCAACCAAGGCGGTGAGCACCTCAGCATTATGGATGGCATCGGTGAGTAGTCTCTTGATAGGACCTGTACCTGCATGCTTCTTTATAAGAAAAGAGTGATGTTAGTCATTGCCGTCCGTTGATAACAAACCTACCCAGCATGTCGTCTAGGAAGACTTACTCGAAGCTTACTAAGGAATCCCCTTTGTCGTATCGTGTGTAGCGATTCCAGTTCATGATCCAACAAAGGATTAGTAGTGTTAGAAAGGTCAAGTGTTTCGAACTGAAAGAGGGGCGTGTAATCTGACCCAAGGCTAGCAATTTGATTAAACACTGCCATGTGATTCACGCGGCCCGTGATGTAAAGCCTCCTGAGTTTGGTCATATAAAAGAGTGACAGTACGAAAATAGGCGTTTGCTCTGTGACACCAGTCATATTGATTTGAAAGTCCCGTACGTTGGTCAGTTGGCCATAGAGGTAATTGAGCAGCGACTCTGGCGGAAACATATTGTCAATCTCATCATCGCTCATGCTGTCTTCGTTGTCTTCGCTGTCTTCGCTGTCTTCGCTGGAACCCTGATCATCATTTTCAAAGTCAAAGTCAAAGTCATCGATGGCCTCTTCTCTGTAGTTAAAGCACAACGATGTGCAATGTTGCCCAAAGTCCGGTCTGTCTCGCAAGAGGGTAAAAAGCTTGTTGAGACTGTGAGGTTCCTGCAACTCAGGCCTAGAGCTCAGATCTCGCTGTGTGAGAGGTCTCCCTGTAAGCTTAGTCTGAGTGAAGATTAAACTTCGAAAAAGAAAGGGCGTCGAAAGACGGTTGAAGCGCCTGGATACAAGGCAGAGGGCATGGGCTGTCTGTAGCTCGGTTCTTAACGAGGGTTGGGACTCGTCGTCAATTTGTAGTGGTAATGCTTTTGCTGCGGTTGCGTAAGAACAGATTTGAGAAAGGATCTCATCAGGCAAGTGATAGATACGGCTGCTGTCTACTTGGTAGGTGGCGTCTGCTCGTTGCGTAGGACAAGCGCTGCTAGCAACCGGTTTGTTCTCAAAATGAGACATTTTGTAAGGCTGGCAAGGTGAGTATCGGTTGGTTTGCAAAACAAAGTATATCGTTATTTTGAGGAAACGTTGCTTAAGTAGTACAATAAGCACTAAGCAAGGGTTGATACTAAACGATTGGTTGTAATTTCGCAAGAGGGGCATAACCCTTGTCAGCCGATGGTCAGTAACACATCAGTTGGACTGAGCTTTTTGGCGGCAAATCTATAGGGTAACCTAGTACTTGTTGGCAATGTTCAGCTGTCTTTCTGTGCCAGGCCATCTTGTCGAAACAATCGCCATCATACAAACATTCTCACAAGTTCTTCATTTCCAGCCCGCCCAGCCGCTTATCACGAAAAGTTCTGCCTATGGGCTTATACACATCTCAGTTGTCTAATTACATTGAAGGCTGGCTAAGTACCTGCATTGACAATCAAACCAGCGATCAGGAAGGCGAGGCGCACATTTTCACCTGGAACGATACATCAACGCTATCGTCTTCGGATGCATGTGAATCAACGCCAACACGCAGCGGGAAGGACGCAACAAAGAAACTGAGACGAGATGCCAGCCCCTTCAATACAGGCACAGAAAATATCTACGATAACCAGTTCCATGATGAGACTGCAACTGGGCCGCCACGGACATTGCAAATGAGCATTCCCTCTCGACCATTCTCCAACCCTCCAACACTACCGCCCTCATCTTCCGCATCAGGCACCTCGAACCATTCACGATCATCAAGCCCGGTAAAGCGCTCTACACTCAAACTACTTCAGAAGCCCGTTCGCTTCATTGCGATGAAGTAATCTCATTTGCCAAAATACATACACAAGACATATGATAGGATAGTCAGCACTGCGCATGGCAACAACTTCATTCCCAATGCAGTACAAGAAGAGCTGACGAACAACGATGAAGATATCTTGCCGCAGTGGCTCTTTGAAAATTCCAGTAGTAAAGCCCCAGAATACAGTGAAAAACTCGCCGCTTTGAGGGAGATCCAAGATGCTGCGATTTCACGTCAGACACAAGGTGCTTCGGAGTCAGCCTGGAACGTTGACATCCACGGGCCGTTACGCAAACTCGCTTTTAAGCCCTTCCCAGCATTAACTCGCGAGATCATTACACACGCAAACATCAGCAAACCCTTCGTCCCCGATGTGCGGACTGATTCGTACTACAACATGACAAAGTCTAAGATGATTGACTGGGGAGTTACAGTATCACCCTCAGAAACAACACAACAACACATAAGCAAGATACTTGACAGCCTCCCGCACAATAAACGCTCCATCAACCAGACGATCTACGGACCTGTTAAGAACAACCCAATCGCAGTACCGATTAAGGTAAAAGTCGCAAGCGGATCAGTTAAAGAAGCAAGAGGGCAGCTGGGACTTTAGATAGCAGCATGGCATCAACGGATGGGGTTGCTCCGCGAAAGCGAGGAGAAGATTATTACAGTGCTGCTTATCATGGTTATAGAATATGAATGGAAACTAATGCTTGCCGTTGATCGAGGGGATGCAATTGTAAGTTCCGTGTTTATTATATGAGGTTGATAATACTAATGGTTATAGGATATTGCTGAGGATATAAGGAACGGCGATACAAGGGATTTGTCAGGATTGTTTCGCATCATTGCAGTCTTGAGAGAATTGGCTATTTGGATGAAGTCAGACTATCTTGCTTGGTTGGATAGATGGCTTGGACTTGCGCCCCCTTTGGCTACTGTCACAGAATCGTAGAGGAATTGGATCGGCTGGCGATGATGGAAATTACTTGTGCAAGCTAGTTTTGCAACGCTGGCGCTTATCTCATGGAGTGTTACGAAAAAAAAAAAAAAAAGGACCGGCATACCGAGTCATGATACCGATAGGGACAGCTGGCTTGAACAAGATTTCAGCGTTATGAGAAATTAAAAGCGATAAAGAGCCTATCGTTGCAGCTGTGAATGGCCAATGTTTTGGAGGCGGTGTTGATATGATGACAAACTCGGATCTCGTTAGCCTCCAAATGTTGGATTGCCTACCTACCCAGTCTTGGCTTTCATGTAGTATCGGTGCGATAAGTCTCTCGGAGTAGAATGGGGCTGGTGGCCGAAATGACAGCGGAGAAGTCCCCTGTACTCTGTACTCCGAAGGTTCCAGCTCCGAAAGTTATAATCAATCGGGGTGAAATTGCGATCCAGGTAGTTTCATTCAGTCTCTGTGGCCAATACTATAGCAAGGTTCTCATTTTCTATCACAAGTCGTTCCCCCATTCGGTGACTGGGAGTCCTCAAGGACTGATTTTATTGACGCTTTTCAACAAGACGAGCACTAGGCTATGTCCTCGGGATAATGTGGGTACTAATGTCTCGCCGAAAGAACTTGTGGGAGCATTTTAGAAGACCTTCCTCAATGTCTAATTGTGTATATATATTAGAAACCGCCAGAGGGTGAATCCGTTGTTTCAACATGGACTCAACGACCAGTATCATTCGCCGTTTCCCAACTTATGCCCGACCTTCACAAGCCTTTTCGAGACTGTATCGCACAAAAATGGCACCAACGGTGGATCTTGCTGAGTATCTCTGGATGCGACTTGCCCAGCTCAACGTTGGTTCCGTCCATGGAGTTCCGGGAGACTACAACCTCACTCTGTTGGACTACATAAAGTCGACAGGAATCGTCTGGGTCGGCAACGCTAACGAATTAAATTCTGGATACGCTGCCGACGGCTATGCAAGGATTAAAGGTATCGGAGCCCTTGTTACATCGTTCGGCCCAGGAGAACTTTCAGCTATTAATGCAATCGGCGGCGCGTATGCCGAGAAAGCCCCGGTTGTGCATATCGTTGGGACACCTCCAGTAGCTTCTCAGCAAGCTGGGGATTGCTTACATCACTCCTTGGGTGATGGAAATTTCAGAGCATTTGCCGATATGTACAAGACTATCACTGTTGCCCAGGCAAACCTTACGGATCCGTCAACAGCTCCCCAGATGATTGACACCGCCCTGAAGGAGTGTCTTCGCCAAAGCAGGCCTGTTTACATCGAAGTACCCTCCAATATGGTCAATACCAAAGTCCCAGCTCCTAGTCTACCACTGGATCTATCTAGCACCAGCTACGATGAACGTTTTGAGGACCAAGTTGTTGATGCTCTTGTGTCGCGTATTCAGCACAGCAAGAAGCCAATGATTATGGTGGATTCTTTTGCCGCCCGCCTTGGAATTAATGCTGAGATAAACGATCTGGCTGCGCTGACGGGCATTCCTGTTTTGACAGGCCCTGGCGGTAAAGGAATTGTCAGCGAACGCTTGTCCAACTTTCATGGCGTTCACTTCGGATCCGCAGGGGTGCCGGCTCATCAGGCGTGGGCCAAGTCTCGAGACTTGGTTCTTCGCTTTGGACCACTCAACTCTGAGACCAACACCTTTGGGTTTACCGCCCTGTCGGACCCTCAGGTGACGGTGACGTTTGATACACATTCGATTCACTATGAGGGTTTGGTAGCCGGCGATTGTACTCTCACAATGACATCTGCTGCCCAAAAGCTGTTGCGAAAACTCAGGCCTCTTCCACTTCCGACACCAGAACCATACCCGTCTGAATGCCATTCTCTTGAAACCATGCTCAAAAGTCTACCCACACCGAAGAGGGATGCTATTGTCGATCAACATTCTTTCTGGCTTCTTGTCTCGAAATTCATTCGCGAGGGAGACATCGTCTTGACAGAGACTGGCACAGCTTCATACGGTGGCCAGAGCCTTGTTCTTCCAGAGAATACAACTATGATCAATTCGACAATATGGCTTTCCATTGGCTACATGCTCGCTGCTGCCCAGGGTGCTTCCTTGGCTCAAAGAGAAATGCAACGGGAGGGCACGCGGTCGTCAGGTCGAACCATCTTATTCGAAGGGGACGGAAGTCTTCAAATGACTGCGCAAAGCATAAGTGACATAATCCGAAACAGGCTCGATGTCACTATCTTTGTGCTGAACAACAGCGGTTATACTATTGAACGAATCATCCACGGTTTCGATGAGAGCTACAATGATATACAACCCTGGAGAAACCTGGAGGCGCCAAATTATTTTGGTGCCCCTAGAGATGACCCTGCGTATCCCGTCAACACTTTTTCAGCAACGAATTGGGGTGAACTTCAAACCATACTGCAGTGTCCAGAGCTTCTAGAAGGGAAGGGAATAAATATGGTAGACGTATCAATGGCGAGAGCTGATGCCCCGCAGACACTTGTGTCGTTTGTTCAATATCTAGCCAAAAGGAACAGAGGCGAGGCATGACGATGTGTGTATAGGAATAGCAATCAAGAGTAGATTACTGAAAACGTGGACATGATTCGCTATCTGTCAGCAGAGAATTCCACCAAGTTGGGATGTTCGGCAAGGTTCGCCCAGAAATCCATTTCAAATTCCCATAGTTGCGAATTAGCGTAAGGATTCCAACCTTCATCCGCACTATGGTTCGGGTTCTGCGGTGGCTTAGCGGCCAATAATGAATCTAAGAGACTCTGGATAGTTCGAGTTGCGCGAGTGAAGAGAGCAAAGTTGGGCTCTCCGGCCTGGATCCAAGCCCCAGCTGTAACCTCTACAACCAAAGTGCACAAAGATTGTATCATCTTTGACCGCGAGCGTGACATTGTCTCAGTGGAAACCGCGTTTAAAAGTGCTAGCGATATCATCCCCGCGGCAGGGAGCCCATATTGAGCGACCTAACAAAAGACAGGTTAGACCATGTGGTGTGGGGATGAGAGTAGGCCTTGATGTTGATACTTTGCACATACCTTCCAGATAAGACATGATCCAGAGTTGACCAGTTGGTCACGCAAGATGATAACCTCTACTGTGATTGAAAGCATTTCAGTAGCTATCTTTAATAGCTCATCTTCTGGTTCGGATATACTTCCTTGGGATACTAAACCCAGAAGGAAATGAACGTGTAAGTAATCTAGCCTAGTCCCAGCAAGAAAGTCACGTTCGAAAGGTCCCCTCTGGCAATGCTTCAAACTGGTCGTAAGGCGGAAGTGAGCTGGAAGATCGTCCCACTGCCTATCTATTCGAGAACGAAGTTTGCTATATGATCAAAACTTAGCTACAGATGGTTAGATAGTGATGGTAAGCAATAACGTACTTTTTATCTCTTTCGTCAACTGAATGGTTGCGTCTGCGGAGAAGTTGAAGGACTTCCTCCTTGAGAAACGCAAACAATGCTGAGCAACGCGTATCGGCCGTATAGTTAATCGGTTCCAACTCAGTAGTAGGTTGGCCGTTTTCTTCACCACCGTCCCATGTATCGAAGAGACGCGTAGAACTATGATTTGCGGCATCATGACCGATCCCCCATACATCCTCTAGATTGCCTGGAATCTTGAAATAACAATAGTCGATCACTATTCGTGGTGGGCGTCCAAGGAAGACAGCCAAACTTTTGTCGGCAGCATAGATGCGAGCGAAACAAGCCTTTCGTAGCTCGACGATGAAGGGCGGGATGTCGTTTCCTTCGACTCTCTCGTGGTAGCCCAAAGCAAACAGGGAGCTGGCCACGTCTCCAATTCTCCTCCAGGAGTGATAACCTGAGAACATTGGCTTAACGTAATGCTTTTCAAACGGAGAGCTTAGGGTTAGGTTAGTAAAAAGCAATACTCACTTTGATCGCCGTCCACTTGTGAGTGAACGATAAAGTTTTCGTACTGCAAAACGAGTTGCAGGTCATTTAAACAGTCAAGCTCAATGCATGTCTCCAAACAGCAGTCTCCTATATAAGTTAGCGTCTTGATGAGTCTATGGCGTTGCTCATGGGTGGAGTAGAGCGGTGAAAAAGACGAGATATCGTATGCTGCCCTTGCAGCAGCAACGAAAAATATGCCCAGGCTCTCCCATCTTAAATTCTTGTCCAGCATTTGTGCGAGGAAGTCGCGGGAGCTCATGCCTCGATCCATAACGATAGGTTTTTGAGTATTCGCCAACAGTGCTCTAACGTACATACGGCCTGCATTTGCAAGCCGAGATTCGCCTGCGTCAATGGCGCGGTCGGAGGTCAAGAGTTGCCTCCATTGCTTCACGGACTCTAAACAGCCAGCAACGAACGGTTCAGCCAAAGGAAGGTTGGTTCCTTTGGCAAGCCATAAATCGACCAATGGAGTGATCTTGAGGATATCCATCCTGTCCAAGCGAGCCAGGGCATGAATTGCTCTGTCCGTTACGACTTGATTGTCCAAGAGGTGCATTGGCGAACCTGGCCTTGATGTCGCCGAGGCCGATGGAAGATAACTTGGATTGGCTTCATCACCTGAGAAGACTTGGTCAAAAAGAGTTGAGTGACTAGATATTCCAAGGTAACCAGGGTTCGGGTAGCGATGCGGCTGCGCTGAAGAGGTTGATGGTGCTTCAGGCAAGGGGGTGTTTCCAAGTCCAGGGGAGGATGCCACGGTCTCGACGGGCATCGATTCGCTGTAGTACAAGACAGTGTGAGCCAGCTATAAAAGACATGTACATCGGGTATATCCTGATTCAAACGTACTTAATTTCTTTACTAGAACTTCTCAATGCTCTTCTGCGGAATGGCCGGTCTCTGTACGTGCAGACTGCGTTCTGGCCTCGACTGCGACATCGGCCGCAAGTGGGCTGCCCGTGATCACAAGCTAGCTTGGATCGCCGACAAGGTTCGCAGGCGGCAAGTCTTACGCGCGTTAATAACATAGGGAATTGTGGTAAAGAAGATATCGGGAAGGAAAACCTCTTCCTCGGGGAGAATTCTACCTACTCACCGTGCTTAATGGTTGTCCGATTTGTCCGATTGTTTGTCCGATTTGTCCGGCCTCATGACCCCACTATACGCCGAGACATTGAATCCGTTTCCTTTTTGGACCGACTTTGAGATATCCCCGTCCTATTCCCGTCGGCCCAGTAAACCGCGCTTGGACCTTGTCCTACCAGACTGGCACAATGCGCGGCCACGTTGTTGAACAAACTCGCTGTCGCCGAAGGCATCATGGTTAGCTCTGACCCTGTGATGACTGTCTTTCCCTAGGCCGCAGTAGATGCTATCCTTGTGGCTTCACATCTTGGCCTTAGGACAGTTGAGCCGCCATCATCATCATATGTGTAATGTGATACTCCAGAGTAAGAACTAGTGGAGTGAGGCTTGCTGGCAAGATCGGGTCCAGGCCTTGAAGCGTTTCAACATGTAAGACGATTGGTAGCGACCGTACCAAGTTATTCTAAAACCGAATGGCGTAGCGACACGACGAGCACGTTGTCGCTCGAATTTGATCAGTTGGGCAATCCCCGGCTACTAGGTATCAACAGCCATCCTTCCAATCTGCTCATGCAAGCAAATCATCATTTGTGGTTTTCTTTGTGTGCGGTCAAGACCTGACACTTGGAAGTTCCTCCAGGCTTTGCCTCTTCACAAGTATAACATAGGTGATGTAAGGGATTTATCAAGATTGCATTGCATCATTGCAGTCTTGAGAGAATTAGCCACCTAGATAGAGACAGAATATCTTTCTTAATTGGATAGATGGCTTGGTATTACGACTCCTTTGGATACTGCGGCTGAATCGCAGACGGTTTGTATCGGTTGATGTTGATGAACATGAGAATTGATCTTGTTGCGGAACTACAGACGAAATCTGCATGTATCTACAGCGGCCTCAAAGATCAATTGTTTTTCTGCCCGCGCAGCCTCAAGAGGATATAAATTCAAGGAGTGCAGGTGTTTATGTCCTTCACAACTGGTGCCCCGGTTCTCAAGACAATTTCCCAGCCGAAAGTCATCTGAAATAGCTGCCTAGAAGTAGATTGTCTGCCAGATATTGAGTGGACCCAGTCAGCGACCGCGTTTTTTATAGATATTAAGGTCTGTAGGTATATTTCCCACCGTCCAACGGGCGGCAAGGCCTTCTTGGAGCACTACGACAAGGACTGTCAATTAACCTTATAAACAACTTGATTTTCCCACTGACGACACTTTCATCGGAATCTGACTTCCTCAAGCATCTTCGAGAACCCCGGAAGCCTCTCTACCAGACTCTCAACACCCTCGTAACCAATCCTAGCGAACTGACCCGCCCGTGGTACGTTTTTAAACACTGAAAGTTTGCACTACTCTTGAATCCGACTGGCAAATTTCGAGCCCGGGTCTATGCCCTAGATCAAATGCCTCTCACGTGTATGCTTCATTTCTGTCAAGATCCTGCCATGGCATTGTTGTCAATAACCATACCATTGTATCGGAATCGATGAACATTTTGGCCATGTTTGTCCAGTAACGGCTTGGAAAGACTGTACGGTTGCTGCTGCTTAGTTTCTAAAGCTTCCATGATTTCAACTGAATGCTGACCAATGGACTAAGACCTAGGACATATGGGTAGTCGTTCCAACATGAACTGAGTCGCACATCCTGATGTGGAATTTGCCATAAGCCCATACGTAATTTGACCGACATATGATCAGCTTGGGTCACTCATGTCAATGAGTAGTCTAACTTCTAATGGAAGAGTGATTCATAGATGTGTGGCGAATGAAATAGGATAGAATTAATTTACATAGTATAGCCAGTGCGCTAAGGTACTCTGTGCTTACTAGTCGATGTGATACAACCTATGCGATGCCATTTTGCGGTCACTACGTGACAGTCTTTCAGGCATATCAATATGTTCTTTCCGTGTGACTCTCCATCATCAGCACACTGACATAGATGTGGATATCTTGATTAGAAACCAACATCGATCTACCAAAGGTGCTAATAACAACGTTATGCTACATATATAAATATATATACAAAATGTACTTCTACTTGGCAACTTAGCATCAAGTAAAATTCATGTTCCCAGGCCGTCAATATGTTGTAAGAGTTAAGTTTAAACCTAGTCGCTTTGCAGCTTTGTAACACTATAAGCAGCTGCGAACACAACTGTGATAGCTCACATAGTGAACATAGCCCAATATTTTACAATAAAGCTTAACCGCTTGTGGACCTATTACATTACATTTCACTAAGATAAAACAACCATCCCTACCTTATCCCTATTTACCACACTGACAATGCATATTCAAATACTAATTGGCATAAGTGAAAGTGGAACCATTGTTAGACTAAGGCTTTGGCTTGGTACTAAGATAGCCGGCAACGAGTTTTGTTCATTCTGTAGTAATATCTATTGATACTTTGTGTAGTCAATCGCACCATATCTCGCCTACCTTAAAATAACCTTCCTAGCTGCCAGGCTATAAAGCTTTACTATTGACTGAATCTGTTTGACTTGTCTCATTCCTATAACAAAACACGTCCCTACGAACTGATAATGCTTCCCCATCGGTCGTATCACGGCTACCTGGTTGAGCCCATTCAGAACGCATATTAAGTCTCCCTCCTGTATCTTCGGAGGAAATCTCCCAACATAGCCCTTTCTCGTGCTTGCTATAGAATGATTATAGGGCCTGGACTTTGAACAAAGGGTCTCTGAATAGTTTACTTCCTTTTCAACTTGGTCCTCATCTACATCGTCGATAGGATCCTTGGGAAGTAAGTAAAAGTAGACTGTTGGCGGGGGTTGGAGGGTTGCTCACTGGAACCTGTGCGAAATAATCTCGCATGAAGCACAGACGTACCCAAGCCAGTTTAGGAGGTAATTTGCTGTCAGGGAGTATACGACCGTGTCGAGCCAAGAATTTGAAAAAATCCAAAGACTTCTCAATGGCCATATCAGCTAGTGTATTTTCACGCTCAGCAGATGGCTCGAGAAGAGTGTGCAAAGCGGTCAGAGGGTGGCCTCCTGATACATAACTCCTTTGGCGTAGTGCGAAATCAAAAGCCCAAGTGATTGGCAAGCCTTCTGGATGAAGTAGTTCGGTCCTCCCGTAGTCGGAGACCCTCGGGCCTATGTTTTCGATGTAATCCAGAACCATCACTGAAACCTCCATATCGGGACCATTTATTTTGGCGTCGCATGATGTTTCGAAAACGCTTCCATATCCCGCTGAACCTGAGCTAACCACTGCATCTGCTTGTCCCCTTGAAGAGGGCTTTGCTGATGCCTGTCCTGGAAAATTCGGTCCCCAAGACGGCATATTTTGGCCAGCGTCCCAGCCGTATCCAACGCCAGCAAACGTGAGAAGGCCCAAAGGTCCCCCCAGTGGTTCATTGGATAGTGCCTTATCACAAGAAGATTTGAGATATTCAGCCATGAAATCACGGCTGACAAGTCCCAGACTCGTGTTTGGGTTATAATTGGGGGTGAGTTTGAGATCTGTAAGACCAAGAAAGCCGTAATAATAATCCTTGGGGTTTGTCGCACGTGCATCTGGCGATTCCCACCAGATATTGAATTTGAAATCATCCGTTCCCAACCAATGACTACCTGTAATTCCTCTGTCTTGGCGGCTGCCAAAGACGTGATGAAGCAGTTTCCAAATTCGCTGATATGCTAATACTACCAGCTCATTCAAACCCGCTTTCTTGGTTAACTCGAATTTCGATGGATCCTGGATCCACCCTATCCAAGCCGAAAAGGATTCTAACGTTTCGATTGAGAATGATCGAGGTCCGCAAACAAAAACGGGGTGCTTCGCAAGGATGATTTCTTGTCTTATCCATATGCGTCTCCAGTATGAAATATCGAATAGTGCTTGAGTAGGAGTCGCGTGGGACTCACCTACAATTCCTCTGACTTCGCCGAGCCACGGGTGGTCCTTGAGCCAGACTAAATTGCAGTATCCCTCATCAAAAACCTCTTGGCAAATATAGTCTATAACTATTTTCTGAAACTTCTTCATTCTGAAAGATAATAAGGCCAGTAGAAAACCGACGCGGTGGGTGTTTTTGACCAAACTGGCATTCAGTTTGAAGGTACGTTGTCGGAGCTGGTTATGCCAATCACTAATATTGCGAAACGTACTCTCAAGGTTCTTCTGACAAATTCTCAGCTCTGTGCCATAAGGTCCGTTCAGCGTATCGTAAATCACCACCGTGGCATGCTCAAGGGCGTTCGCAAGTGCATAAAGCCTCACATCCTCGGCCAAGCTAACTTCCACGGATGATTCGTCAACGACCAGAAGATGCGTACCAGCATCAGTTCTCTTGACGCTTTCTAGACAATCTCGTAGTTGATTGATGCAGCTGGCGAGCTTTTGATGACTATCTTCGTTCCTTGTGTATATTCCATGGATATGTCGCTCGTAAGCCACAGTTTCTATGGCGTCTATCGCAGCGAATAATGAGTCACTAGGTAATCCCAACCAACAGACAACAGCTCCGCTTTGCGAATAGATTTCTCCCATCATGGCAACTTGGTTGCTCTTCTCAGCTTTGTCACTTTGGTCGATGCAGATAGCATCTACCCACAATTTCGTGTCGGCTGCAAATTTTGATTCTTGAAGATGATGAGGAGCATATTTCAAAGCTAAGGCAAGGTTTGTTGTCACCGGGATTTCGCAATTGTTGACAAGTATAGTCTCGGTTATTTTGGGATCTCCCCAAACGTAGGATAGTGCATTGAACTCCGTGTGTCTGTTAAGCTCAGTGACTTCAAGTTCGCAAGATATCTCTGGCTCGGTCGATACGATAGTTAACAGCCTAATCTGGCGCCCCGACACTTTTAAATTAGCATAGGGAGACATCTGAATAAAGGTGTGGAATTTTCCAGTTCGGTAAGCTTGGAGAGTATATGGCTCTGTAAGCCGGGATTGAATGAGCGAAGATTTCTCAACGAATGCGACAAGTAACCAAGGTTGTGGTTCAAGCCTTTTTAGGTGTTCTTATCATATGATGGCGATAAATGTACGATAGTTTATGAATGAGATACAGAGAGGAAAAGAAGAATAATTTCAATATAGGGTTGTAATACATTTGGTTTGAATTAAATACTGAATTCGGTAGGTAATAATAAAGATCTTTTACTTTAGGCACCAAGGCATACTGCTAGGCTGCGAGGCTTGGTAGAGCCTGATCGAAAAGCCCGGAATGGCAATTGGAAATGCGAAAGAAGGTACATCCAAGTGTGGGTCAATATTGCTTATACCCGAGCTGGAGCGAAATTCAACACGTGCTGACGCCGGGATGTTAGGCCATATTGAATGAAATGCTTGCTAACATAATTTTCTGTCCAACATCGCAGCATTTGTCTAGCTTTAAGCGATGGGCTAATTGATCAGGATCTGTCATGCTTATTAAAACTATACAAAAGCACAAAGATCAACAATGGACTTGGAGGTTTATATGTAGTGCGCAATCACATAACTTGGAACAACTGGTCATTGTCTCCAGAAAACAGTTCAATGTTCTCCCTATTGATGTGGCAAAAAAACAAAAAAAAAGTTCCAACAGTAAATGTACCTCTTTGACGGAGTGGTTCATCATCAGAAACAACTGACTCCGGATGGTAAAGAAGGAGTTGGCGGACAGAGAGGTATCTTTAAAGAGGGAGAAAATGAGGAATGGGGACATAGGTGGACCGGCGATGTTGAATGAGGAAAATAAGAGGAGGATGTAGAATTTAGTTCTCAGAGTGAGGGGTAGTTGATGATGATGACGATGAAGTGATTGGAAGGGTTTGTGAGGGGCCGTTTCATATCGTCTCTTGATGGATGACGACCATCAATGGATACTGTAAGCGGGAACATATGGATCCATATCACCGGTGCCTCAAGTGGGAGTCCCAACTAACTTTGACCACATCTGGCGCTAAACACTCTGCAATTTAGCAGTTCTCCCTACCAGCCCAGAGATCTGGTTGATTGGAAGGAAGTGTACGAAACACATACCAGCTTATTTAGACCTGCAATCGAGAGGAAGATTCTTATTAAGCTTTGGTTGGTAACCGCTAAAGAACGTACGTTCCTTTGTGAACGTGTTTTGGTCCATATGCATAAGTAGGTCAACGCTCAGATCCGGCATTTCTGATAAAGATGCCTTGACTTGACCGTGTCCTAGTAGACTCCAGTGTGCCAAGAACGTCTTCATAATGGCTTCTCGCATTTCCCGGACTTTGAGAGGGGTAGGTGCACAAGCTCCACTCTAGCCGCTCAGATCAGCGGCCACTACTCTGACTGCAAGGTTCTCTTCCTATTATGAGACGAATTTAGTTCTTCTATAGGCATGTTGGCCGTCTGTTGGGCGTTTTGAGGTTAATCCATACTGACACATATATATATCCATACCCCCTTCTGGAGAGAAGGGCGGGAAGAGTAGTGAGTCTAAGTAGTAGGCCTACATGTGCAAGACCATCCTAACCTAGACCTGCCGCTGCGACCACGGTGACGACCGCGAGGCAAACACGGGAGCCAAGTACGAAAATTTTAAGCAATAACTGACATGCTACTAGACATAATACTATATATCATCATATACATATAATACATGTACGCTTATGATTAACCGGTTTTCCTATTCCCAGCGAGATTTTTTTATTTACCCTCCGCTCTTACATCCAACAGCGGCAATATCGTTTCCTCGCCAGCGGCACTTGCAGCTTGGGTGGCTCAAAATCGACAGTTTTATGATTTCTTCATTTCTTGCTGCACCTCTAAAGTCTCGATTTGTCTGATTCAATCTTTGCTGACGCTGGAACCCGAATTTCCCTTTCTGGACCTTTCAGGGATATCGAAAGCTTTATCGTAACTTCTTTGCCAAAGAAGATACAACCAGGCTCACAAGTTGCCGAGTTCATTATCCAACACAATGACATCCGTCGCTTGTTCGTTCATGAACGCGGTGACGCACTCGAAAACGAGGCACACCTTGACCGGTATATCATTCCGGCTCTCATGAATCATGATTTTGGTAATCTCCGTTCTCTTCCTTTGACATGGCGCGGGGGCAGCATAGGCGAATCAATCACACCGCACCAAGTTCATACCCCCCAGACCGCTGTCAAAACAATTGGATGACTTGTTTCTCTGGAGCAACTTAGTCTCCGTGCTGGTTTTCCTTTTGAATGGCGTCGCCAAAGGCTCGTCAACTATGAGGAACTCCGTCGTCACTTTGGTCAGCTCAAAAGACTCAAAATGTTAACATTGGTCCGCGACACGTATCGTATACCACTTCCTGGGATTGACCGGTATCATGAATGTCGATGGAGTGGGGACCAGGAAAGGATTGAAGCAAGCAAACGACCCGAACTTGATCTGACTGAAAACCTTCTTTTGGATGTCCCGCATGAGAGCGAGGAATATGACGACCTTGACTATTTCCTGGATGAGCTGCGGGAAAGAGCTCGTCGGAATCGTATGCTGGAACAGGCTGAGAAATATGCTACGACTTTGCCTAGACTCAAGTGGATTTTCTGCGGACAGCGGCCTATAGGTTCAAACAGAATTTTGAGGGATCAACTGCACCGCCAATAGCAGAGCCTTTAACGAAGGTTGGGGATGAGTTTTAGACGTTCCCACAATCAACGTTCAGAGGACTTGATGGCGGCAATTAAATTGCATGCTACAACCTCGGCATTTCTTTTGTTGTCAGTGCTTTAAAGTCATTCGTTCCCGAGGTTGTACATGTCTAAACTCAGCCTTGACTTAGAATCAGTTCCCAATAGACAGTTTGGTTCATTCTATGGATCTGTGATAGATATTGGGAACTCGAGTCACTCGGATATTCTTGATCAAAAACAGGTATGGGACATCCTCACAGTGTAAAACAATTTATTAGGGCATCATGATAAGTCCATTTATACTCTCCCTTTTTACAGAGCTATTACGTATATTTAGTAGATTCGTCTTTTGTCGTTAAAAAAACATAGCTTCTTCTCTATCAAATGAGCTACGTGACTAGGTGAAGTTTATCGTAGCCAACGCGCCTTCCTTACGTGACCTTACAATTTCTTTCTGACCTCCGCCTTTCACAAGTATCAAGATCTCAGGGAGATAGATTCTGCTACCTGATTGTATTGATATAATCGGACCGAACTCCGCTTCGTCTTTCGACATTCTCGAATTAATTGTTACTATCAAGGCCTGAAGTTCTGTCATGTGGTAGACCTGTAGTATAGTCTTGGCTCTTCCTAGGTCAGAATCCGATCTTCTAGCGTTAATTAATTTCGATTGGTGGTGAGACTTCTGGAGTTGCGATCCCAGGGGTGAGTTACTCAATCCTACTATTCCATCAGCGAAGACCTTGCTTATAATATGTCAGACAAGTGGACAAGCAGCTATCTTTGTAATCAGCTAGAAACCTAATCCCGACCAAGTATTGCAGCAAAGGTCGGGTTTTCTCGAGACCACAATACGAGATTTCGTGACGGATGTGTCCTTTGCTCGGATTTACTGAAAGCAATGTCGGTTATATCAGTGCTTCCGTAAGGCCAGCCAGTAAGGTATTGTTACACAGGTACTGGAAAAAAACTGTTGGTTCCAGCTACCGCACTGCAAACGGTGTATAACGTGACAAACTTCGACGAATGAGATAATAGGCGGCCAACATGGCCTTTATGTTTGAGTCAGCCGCAACCCCGCTTCAAATCTTCGTCTAGATAGAAGTTCTTTAGACGCTCCAAAACACATAATAACATTCCGTCCGGCAACAGGGACTATAAAATGAATCCTTCCATCATATGCGCTGAGAACATCAGTCTCCTTTTCCTCTTGCATGGCATCCCAAGTGTGCCCAAAGCAACACCAATCCGCAGAGATCAGACGAACGAAGCAGGATACAGCTTGCCGTTCGGAAAAGAGCGGGAACTTGCGAGCACCCTAGCATTCCTTTCTAGTGTTCGGGAAGACCCGAACAGAATCCCTGCTCTATGCATCGAGAACGTTCCTGGTGTTTGTGCATTGAAAGTTCATATAGCCGTCAATAAGAGCAGCTTCGATGACGGCAACACCGATCTGTCGGAAATGAACCGCGCGTTGACCGAAATACTTTCACAACTTACAGGTAGTGCGTGCCAACTTCTTTCGATGTATCATCAAGGATAAAGTTTACGTGCTGACTATGAAATAGTCTATGAAAAGCCTGATACGGTTGACAATCTCTTTGGGACAATCGTCACCGTATGTACAGAACGCATTCTTTCACGTCTTCATCTCCGTTCAAGCAACAAGCAAAAGGTAAAGAAGCCGATTGATGAAACACTAAGACAAGCTGTAGCATCTCTGAGACAGCTTCGCGAGAAAATATCAAATCGAAAAGAGTTGATGTCTTCAGCCTCAATTTTTCAAGATGTGGGGAGTAAAGCTGTCAAACTCATTACAGCATGGAAGAAACACCAAACTACAACTCGTCTGCGAGATATCGTGGAAGGAATCCACAGAATATGGATGATCGAGAGGCTCGACGAGTTACTGAACTGCATACCAAACAATCTCATGGACCCAAACTTGAGAAGCAGTCTGCATAATATAATTCGAAAAGTGGCCAGGTATAAAGAAGCGGCTAGGCACCTTTGTCGAATGGCAAAGAAATTCCCTGCTGTCCGGAAAGCAGAAGTTATTTCAGTTACACTTCAGCGGGAAATGTTCACTAAACCTGAAGTCAACCACTACTCGCCTTCTTTACCTACAACATTACAACGAATCTACAGTAAACACAACCTTTCTGCCAATACTTCGAGAATCTGCTCTTTGTTGAAACTAAGCGCAGAGAAAGCTGGACAGACGTTCTGCCATCATGTACTAAGGGCTCTCCAAGGCGCCAAAATCCACGCTGAAATTCAGTTGTTCTATCACATCGAGATGCTCCGTCCAGTCCGACAGCCACGTGTAGTTTGTTCAAGTAAGGATGCTTGCTATCTCTGCGACTATTTTATCACTACCACCACGAAACTTCATAGTCCAAAATGTCATGGAAGGCTCTATCCCGGCTGGCGACTACCAGCGTTATCTGCGCAGGATCAAACGCTGGGAAGGTTCAATCATCACTTAGAGGAGGAAGCCTGCAAGAGCATTAGAGAGTTGCTGAGAAAGCAGAAGAAGTTTTCGTTACCGGAACCGCGAGAAAGCACGATTCTCACGATTAGGCGATCGATTTCAACGCTGGCTCCATCGCTAACCAGACCAGAAACCCTGGATGCTATAATCGACAATGACAGCATGTCACCTGATGAAACGGCTGGTAAGGATTCGAAAGAATGTTTAGTTACCCTTTTAGAGGGTTTCTTGCAAGTGGCTGGAAATGTTCCAGTAAACTCCGTCACTGGAAATGATGAGAACCCGACCATGCAAAGCGATGCATCACAGACAAGTCACGATCAGAGCCAAATAGTGTTGCCTTCCGGCAATCAGAGCGACAATCATCAGAAAGACGAGCGCCAACTCAGGAAGCTAGTTACCGGTTGCGTTGACACGGATGATATGTCATGTATCCGTATTGGCCCATTGACACTATATGTGGAATACTCGGCGTCGCACAATGGGACTACGGACAATGTTCGAAAGGATCTAAGATTTGATGTCGAATGGATCACTGATGCCCATGGCGGACCAACTAAGAATAATGAAGGATCTACTCTGGTCGATATCGAAGCGTCTGCATACACAGCGTCACTTCCTATAAATATATTGAATCAACTGGATATTTACTACAGAGGACACGTATGGAGGGTTCGGCTACATCCTTGAAAAGGTTAAGGGAAATTGTTTGGTTAAGTGGTTAAGGTGTGCTTCATATGTCGTGTTTTAGGTCAGGAGTTCTACAGATAATATAGAACTGCATATGTTAAGTCTGGCTCACTGTCATTATTCAGATCTTGCTACTAGTCACCCAGCCACTATGATAGCTTCAAAATGACAATCTGAACCATACAGTGCAATTTATCCCTATCACTTATTGTAATGGTGAATAGACCTCTTCTCACTTGTTTTCTTTTTTTTTCCCCTTCTTTTTTCTGCTTCTTGAAAAATAGGGTACTAACGGTCGGAAAGCTACAATAAAGTCAAGAATGGTGAAAGCGTACTTTAATGAAACATCGTAGCAGATAGCACTCTTGTATCTACTACACGGCGTATAGACTGAAAACTTTTATTTAATTGTCTTGACTTATGATGTGATTGACCCGTCAGGAACGTTGCTCAATACAGCCTAGACTCCACTACAGCACCAAGTAATAAAGCAGGGTTCCAGACAGTCAGCAAAGTACAGTAAAACAAAGATCATGTCAATGTACCAAAAGAAACATACATCATCTCAATTCGATCATTCGTCGTTTTTTTCAATATGCGAAAACTATACCACGAATCTCAACTGCATTAGCTGCACATTCCATCCCCGACATGAGAAAACGTGGTCGACATCTGGGAATAAAGAAATTCAAAGAGTTCAGTAGTAGTTACGTCGTAGATTCACCCCGAATTTATTTTGCAAAAAGTCTTGCACAGTCCTGTTGCCTTCAAACAATCCAGTGAGTGCTTCTATATCGCCGTCGATTCTGAGACCTTCAAGACCTGTTACTCTTGATAAAGCGACATAGACTTGGCCTGCAACAAATGCTTTGGATAGATCTATGATAACACGATCTAGGGTCATGCCCTGGCTTTTGTGGACGCTCATTGCCCAACCAGGTATCAGAGGAATTTGAGTTCTATGCAAGAAGGAATATGGTTCCTTATCGCCGATTGCATTGACAACACATGCAGCATATATAGTGCACTTGATTCCATTGTGGAATAGAACTCGTGGCCAGAACGTCTTCGCAGTCGGTCCCCGACGTCCTCGTGTTGCCTTCTGTTGTACTTTCATAAATTCTGTCACTTGTCTTCGCTTGAGTGCTCCGTGTTCCCCGGTAAATAGATTCGATGAAGGGGCTGGGATTTTGTTGAGCTTGCCATCTAAAAACTTTGTAAGGTCGAATTCTTCAAAGCCACAGATAACACCCTGGCTTCCATTAACGAGACCGCCTTTGATATCCAGATTCACCTGTAATATAACAAGCATACCTCCCCTCAACAAAACACTTGGTTCCAGCCTGTGATTCTTGCATGCTAATAAATGTCCATTAGCATCACGAGTGGTATAGCTGTCGAACTTCAAGCACTGTTCCTGCCCGCATTCGAAACCATCCAAGGCTTTGTACATATAGACAGGGGTCTTGAGCTTCCGAAAACTATTCGAATTGATCGTGGCAACCTCGCGCCTTGTGCAAAGGAGTTTTGTAGCTTTATCAACGTTGTGGGGATGATTCATCAACGTTGTAATCTCGTCCGTTGTGAATGGTATTCCAAATCGGCACTTCTGAAGCATCTTAATGAAAGAAGCATCATGTTGACGATGGACTTTTTGAAGGTTGACGCAAGTAAACCCTGCTTCTTTCCAAGCGGCACTCTGAAAGGCCCATTTATCCCTGTCCTTGAAAGGTCCATGGTTCTCAGGACAGTTGTACCTCATTCTGTTAGTATCGAGAGTTGTTTCTAATCCGCAGTTCAAACAGAACTGGAATGGTTTTACAGGAGGTAGTTGGCAGAAGTCTCCTGTCACCACCACTTGGACACCTCCAAAGGCAGGAGCGTCGCTAGCAGGACCTTTGAGATCCGAGTTCCAGCATCGAACTTCTTTCATACAGATGTTTATGCGTTCCAAATGGTGATTCTCAACCATGCTAATCTCATCAATGATAAGAACTTCAGTACGTCTCAGACGAGCCGCAACGTAAGTGCGAAATCCCTTGTTTTTCAATTTTTCCAGAGAATATTTGTGAGAGTCGGGTGTCCAGCCCATGTAGGACCAAGTCGACATGCCGTGGACTTGAAGTGCAGACCGGCCAGTAGGAGCAATGATGTCAACTTGTTTGTGTTTCGCTTTCAGCCTTTTGATGACAGCTTCTAACACAGTAGACTTGCCGCAGCCTGCTGAGCCGGTGAAAAAGACATTGCGTCCACCTAAAATCAAGTCCACCAGATTTTGCTGTTCGTCACATAGCTTTGGTAAGATGTTGGAAACTGGTACCATTGCATCTTCCGATGCATCCTGAACGTTCTGCGTCAGAAGCGTCATTGAACACACAGTCTTCTTATAAAGGTGTTATCTCTTTGTTTTGTCTTTCGACAAGAGGGTGGATGGATGGTCGCGGCAGCTATTCGGGTATGTAAAGAGAAAGGGCGTCTATGATCCTCTGTACTGGAGTCGCTATCCCAGATCTAGCCCATAGGCATATATTCTCGCAGGGTTGCGGGGCTCAGTCGTAAGTAACAGGCTTGCGCGAAGTCATTTGGTCTCATATCACTCCATCAATAACATCTATTACAGGAGAACTCCGACGTAAGGCGGAGGTGAGCAGCGGGCGTGATGATGCAACCCAGGGTAGGCTTGATACCTCGTATCTTAGGCATCAAAACTACACCTAAACCTCCAAAAGTAAATCATCCTGGCGAAAAGGCTGCGTCTGCACACACGTCAGTAACCAAGAATAGTCATTCATTAGGCTCGATAGTAAGTCGTATTCCGTCTCTCTTGTCGCGTATGATTACCAAAAGATTTGTTCGAACGCCTGCAACCAGTACACACGATATGCGAGCGAGTAGACCCTTATCACGCGAGGCAATAGCCCATGCCACCCACCCCGTTGCTTAAAGATGGCAGACACAACTTTTCTAGCCCCGTGATTCCGACCAAGGGTTCCTTTACTTCAGCTTGTTGACTTAAACTGAGAAACCACTCCCATGGGCACCAGTTTTGCATCCACTTTAGGCACTGTAGGACACTATTACACCTCTTTTACGGTTATCGAATTAGCAATCGTCACGTGGTAAATGCGCATGATTAATGGGTGTGATATCATAGCAGGAAGCGAAGGTTGTACTAACTACTCATTCTTGGCTTACGATTAGTATGCGGGAGGCCCACCGCAAGACCTCCGGTGCGGGATATTCTCGAGTTGGTTTCACACTCATGTCTTGTCGGATAAACTTAATTTCTGAGTATTTCTTCCTGCAAATATATGTTACCTCGCAGTCTTCTTGCGTTTTAGACATGACATCATGAACGAGCCTCTACGACGCAATGACCTTGAATGTAGTGAAGGCAGGCAAGAGAAATGTTTCATCTTTTTGTCTTTTAAACGAAGCCCGGTTTTTGTCAACTTTTCTCAATTCTCTCAACTGAAGGATCAGTACGGACGAAAAGCTTGACATATCAGAACGATGGTTCATCTTAACAACTAACTTTCCTAACGAGAACATGTATGTCATGAAGCAGCTGCTTGGTTTTCAAGAAAGTCACGACTAAATTGTAGGGGAAGTGTGCTTGGGATTTTGTCTGCTTGTGGATGATGTGGTGGCAAATTGCAAATGATCCCGGGCAGTGACACCAGGCAACAAAATAAACGCCCGATATGCAGACAGTTCCTAGGCAATGAGTATTACTGGGACTCCAGTTACACAAGAGAGGCATGTATCCAATAATGTTGTGACACGTTCAGAATTACGCGCTGAGCGAAAGCCCCCCGCTTGGCTTGAGATTTTGGGGTCTTGCAATTATTTGAGGATCGGCCGCGAAGACAATAGCAACTGCAATTTCGTGCCAAGCAATGAGCCCCCTATAGGGATGACAAGTACTGGAGCCTTAACTTCAACAACATGGCAAGATGAAGAGGCAGTTCATGGCAACCAACATCAGAATACATCCTCGGATACCACGCCCAATCGTGCAGACAAAATCATGAACGAGTTATGGGCCAAAGCGGTCATGGAATTGACCAAGGGAAACAAAGAGTACCTAGCTGAGCTCCCTCAAACAACCAGCAGCTTAAGTGATTGCTGGCAGGGTTTGTAGAGGCACGGCTTCCATGGTGTTAGGACCTTTCTACTGTTGGCTTTTGTCACATCTATTATTCGGTAGTATTCCCTCTTTTGAGCTTTTCATAATGCGCTGAGATATCGCTGTCTCAATGTTGACGTTCCCGATGACTGGACTTATCCCCGAAAGTATATTTCACAAACAACGACAGATGCAGGAACCCTTGCCTTATAGTCTCGATCGCTCAATGAACGAGAGGCCTAAGATGCCCCATCTTCCTTTATAGCCTCAGCTAGAGGTATGAATGGTACGCCGCATAAGCTCTGCCTGTTCAATAAGCCTGTACAGAGTAAGTGTTTGGGCTGAACAAGGTCTTCCATCAATGGGTCAAGACCCGACACTTGGAAGTTTCGTCCAGGCTTTGCCTCTCCACAAGCCTAATCTCTCATGCCATCCAATTGGCGCGCCATTAGTCAGGAAGCCGGAATCCACGCGCCATTGGCTAATTGACCCTGCGCTAGAAGGACCTCCAGTGAGGATGCCCTGTAAGCCACTGAAGCAAAACAGGCTGTACTTCGAGAAATTCACAACAACAGTGCCCGACTTCTTGAAATGCGATTTTAGACAGTACTCTTCAACATAACGACATCTCTGTGTGTGACTACTGACGCTCTTATTCTCCGGGTGACTGTTGGCTACATTTAAGTGACTTGCTTTGTCAAGTCGAGCACAAGCGATACAATCCCGATCGCTGCTCCAACGTTCAAAAAGAAATTACACAGTAGAGCCTCTTGGTTTATAACCTGGTTGAACTGCCCGACACACCATCTTGTCTCTCTCTCCGTTCGACCTCACAACACAAAACAAGGAAGCCTTTCCGATGGAAATGTGACGCGCCGCGTAGCAGCGTGCATCAAGCTCAAAACTCCAGCGGTCCATGACCATGCTTCTTCTGGCAAAACAGCATATTATCCACAATCTGGAAACGGATATCGTCGGGCAACGACTGCAACTTCATGGAAAACTCAACCTTGATGGGGTCCTGCCCAGGGCTCAGGAGCGGCTTAAAGCATTAGTTACAGGTCAGTATCACCAGATCGGATGGGAAAGGACATACCTGAGGTCCCTCCAATAAATACTGCGATCGATATCTCCCGGCAGCGATATCTGGTAAAAACTCAGGATGCATGTGCTGCATTATGTTCATTTGACTGAAGGGAACAAGCACGACAGGAGACCTCGGTGCGTAGACGAGATATCCTTGACCGGGAAGGATGCTGAGGCCCCAGGATTGCACACAATCCGCTTGTCGAGGCAATGGCCAGCTTGGCGCGATTGAGATGGTTTCCGATTCAAGTCGTTGTTGTTCGATAGTGTGAGTAGTTTCTAAATTCCGTCTTTCTGATATCTTGGTTTGTTAGCGCTGTTCAGCTCAACACTTTGTGTGGTGCCATGTAACGTTGGGTGGTATCGTGGTACCTCGTTGACCAATATGCAAGAGGAAGGCCCTGTCGGCTCTAGAGGTTCACTAGCGGCCCCTTGATACCCTGGACTTTCATCGCTGGGCCCGGCGTTTGAGCAAGCAAGCGGCGCCTCTCTCTTGCTCTTGTTCTTCTTCTTGTTCATTATGTCTTGTCTCTTGAAAGTACTACTTGAGTTGGACATGGAGAGGCACCATAGCTGGTGCCAGTGTTATTTAATGTTCTCCTGTATAATCTATCGGTATGTTTGTTTGCCGATATCCATGACATATTATCAACGTAATTATTACTCGATACTTACGTGCTGAGCTGAAAGCTAGCATCAGCGGTGCGGTGCATTCGAGATACTCAAAAGTTGCTTCTCCATCAACATGGCGTGATAACTCATGCACGAATTGGAATGTCGAAGTCGGCGCATGTCTCAGCCGTTTGTTTTAGCAATCGTCTCATGGGCAAATGTAGATTGGGTGGATCATCATCGATTTCGAGAAGGGCCCCTGAACGGGCACGCGTACTTGACATGGGAGAACAAGTATCGAGACAATGAAATCATATCCGAGGTAGGGAGGACCCTGACAGCAACAAAAAGATACCCTGCGCCCACGCCTAATCCACAAGCGGCTCTCCGCGCCAATTGGAAATAAATAAATAGATCCGTAACCTTAAGCCGCCAAGAATAACGCGGGCGCATTACTAGCCTCCCACTTTCACTGGGCTTGTCATTATCACCGCATCGCCGAAATTAACTAGACTAGATCAAAACATGATCCACGCAACATCACCTTGAAACTCGCTCGAGTGCTTAGGCTGTTAACCACCTGCACTATCTTTGACACGGACATGTATTTAGACTCCATTTGTCTTTGAACATTCTTGTTGTGATTGAGCATGCTGGAAAAGTTTGAGACACCCAAAAAAGCGAGAACCTTGGTGACATGGATGTTCATTACCTAGGCTAACAATGAAGAGGATCGGTGAAACAGTGGTTGGGATTTTAGCCTTTGCCCTCCATTGGCTGTACATCAATAATATCTACCGCCTGTAAAATGCCATCGTGAAAGTGCATTCCGATCCTTTCTGAAAAAATATATTCGTATCTACATTTTTGATATCAAACTCTCTATGACGCCTATTCAAAGAAAGACTACATAAATAACGTAGGATCAACAGTAAATTTAGGCACCTGCTCACGAGGGAGGCATTACGGCTCCTAAAAGCAAAGTGCAAAACCACTACAGCGCGCCGCCAATACTCATCAGAACTTACGAGGTGACGCATCTGTGACAAGATCTGCCAGAGGTAGCACAGCACCTTAGTCAACAAAGACATTCGTGTCGCAATTGAATGAGCTCGATGGATCTCTGACTGTTTGACCAACACCATAGCAGATATATACGTAAATATATATAAATACACACAACCAAACAGACACTAGAGCGCCAAGTTGTATGATTCCTTCAATGCAGTATGAGAAATGCAGTGCGTTTTCATCATGGGGACTAGGGGGCAAATGTACTAGACGGTGATGAACCAAAGATAGGAAACGAAGATAATTCCAGAATAGTGTCTTCAATACTAGCTAAAAAGAACTAACTGTACTATAGTTTCATCTCTCTACCCCATCATCCTTGACAAGTGTTAGATTATCAACTTCGTCTCCGCCATCACTCCATTCACTTTCATCATCGCCATCATGGGCGGCGGAAAGATTTGCGTTCTTAATCCGCTCTTCATGAGTAGTCAATGACCTGGTTCCTATAGCCCTCGGTTTGGGTTTTGAAGTGAAGAAAGGGTGATTCTCGGGGAGATCACGATTTTGGATCAGGTACCCCATAGGGGTATGCGTGATATCAGATAGTCGAGACCGATGTGCGAGCCATTCAGTCAGGAACTTCACAAGCGGTTTAGCGTTCATAACACCGAAATTGGGAAGAATATGCTTCCTGTTGCAATGAGTGTCATCGGTTACCACTGAATGCTCCGCCGTTTCGCCAACTGCAAGACAGCTGCGTAGCTGCGTATATTGATCGTAAGGAAGAAATAATCGACCGGCCATGAGACCAACCTCAATACTCAGCCAAGACGGTATAGCAAGTTCCTTCTCCGGAGTTGGCACAGGATAGTAGGCAAGGGTACCAATGTCCAAAAGAGATCTTGTAAATGGGGTCATGTACGTAAGAAGAAACGTCGTGGGTGTTTGTATCGTACGGAGCTTCGGAAGAAGGAGCTCAGCCTCCTCAGGAATGATGATCAAGGCTATTTCGACCGCAGGTCTCCAGAGCACCCATTCGACTGGTCGCTATATTTACACTGTTAGTATCTTTCGTCTGGAATGAATTGCTAGGGGACGTACCATAAGACAACGAGAAGCATCAGCCTTCCGAATTTGAACTGTTCTAGAGAACTCCTTAGAGACAAGCAGTTTCGAGGAACTTCCCTTGAAACCATGCTTAAGACCGACATTGGTATCGCCGATCAACTCAAGAGCTTGGATAAAATGCAGGCTGGACAGCTCGACTTCAGACTTCTCACAAAATTGAACTAGGGCATTGTCGAGGCCAGGAAACTCAAGTGCTGTAAGATGTGTAGGGTTCTGCTTCTCACGAAGCTGGTAAACCTCAAATTCAACTTCTCTTTCCTGCTCCACCTCATCAAAAGCCGAGGAACACGCTCGCCTTTTGTATTTGACCAAATCCGCCTCCAGTCCACGTAATTCTTTCACAAAGCCTTTTACGTGTGTAGAACTGAGCGGTTTCAAGCTGGCTGACGATGCTTCCTGCTTTGGCCCATAGAGCTGTTCCAGTGTCTGCCCCTCGGGTTGCTGAGATTGTTGCAGAAGCTTGTCTCTCTGCTTTTTGTTCTGTGAGGACTTTCTGAACTCCAATAGAGCATCTGTGCGTCTGCAAAAGTCGAACCCTTGGGCGATGTGCAAGGACATCATATTATCACTGGCCTCGCAACTTTGCTCCAGGAGCCAGTGGACAATGTCAGTAGACTTCAATGGTTGGGGCGCTGCAACCACTGGACTGTGGGCGGATCGAAGAGACAAAACACTTGTATATACTTCTGGGGGGGCAACAAATGAGATTGACTGAGTTGTCGCGAGTTGTCTCAGTCTCATTGCAGCTATTATGGTTAGTTTGACGTGGTCCCCTGATGGTCTTATAAGCTCACCTTGCACTATTTGGTCCTTTGTCGAACTAATGCCTAATGTCAAGGCTCCTTGGGCGTAGGCTGGAAGCTTCAAGTCAGTCCCGCGCGTGTGTGCCTCGTCGATATAGACTACGCATTCGCTGAGATTGTCTGCAAAGGGACTAGCCAGGAGCGGTACGGGAGACTTTTGAAAACGAGCTCGTACCATAATACGACTGTTGTTATCAAAATATACTGCGCCCTGTGCGTCGGGATAGACGTCAAGCCAGGCCGCAGCAAGCTGGTGGTTCTCCATCTCAAGGATCTGGGCACCCGCGTCTATTAGTATCTTGATCCCTTGGTTTCGGAGTAGTTCCAGTATCTGAATTTCATTCAGATGGCGTCCGTTTCGATCAATAGCTTGATAGCATTTTTGGTTACGTGGTTCTAGCAGATGTACCAAAACTTCAGCGTTGGTTTGTATGAGAGCGGGCAGATCGTTTTGACGAATCGTACGCGGCAGGATCTTTTTGTTGTCATTGGTTCCGCTAAAGCCAGTTGTTATGCCTTGCCGTTCCACACTCTCGGATAGCAGGGGGATGTCCCAAGCCGAAGCTTGAAATTTGAGTCCAAACTGCTTGGCGTGCTGTGGAAAGGCAAAGTTATTCATGAAATGATTGACCACATGTTTCTCAAATCTTAGATGTTCCCAGAGCATGGTGACTTGAGTTTCGTTATCCATCTCCAACAAGTGCCAATGTTGAAGGTCTACGGGAAGGTGTTGTGAGGACGTCAAGCGTTGATAGTGTGAAGAGGGATCTTCAGAGTTGCCAATAAATTGGAGACTCTGGAGAAGTTGACACTTCGTTAAACCAGCATGGTAAAAGCTCAAACATGTAAGAACAAGCGCCGTATCCGGGTGACCGTACTCTGCGGTTTGCGAAGGTATTCCCTTAGCTTCAAATGGCACTGCAATAGGAGCTCTGTCGGGATGAAGGCCGTACTGAACATTCCATGACTTCTTGAGACAGAGAATCAACAGCCGCTGGGTAATAAGGCCATGAAGAAGATAGAGGATCTTTGTACCAGATGGTCCATCAGCCAACGACCCGGTTGCGGTTTCCCAAACGGATGTGGATGGTTGAGTAGTTGAAAGCACCAATTTGACGTCTCTTCTGGCATCCAGGCTTGCATCAGCTTTGAACTGAAGATATGGGAGCCGCCTGTGACAGATGTCATCCACTAGAAGATTGTTAAGATGATCTTCGACCTCAGGACGCAAGAGATGAATGATAGGAAAGCCCTGGTGTCGTCGCCATACCTGTATACCATCTTTAAACTTGGCTTGGAGTTGAGGTACATGTGATTCAACCAAAGATAGCGTGTCTTCAATAACCTGCCACCGCTGAGGATGACCATCGATTATGGTGGGTATACCACTCGGATATATCAGTTGT
This sequence comes from Fusarium armeniacum, assembly GCA_013618295.1. Taxonomy (NCBI): domain Eukaryota; kingdom Fungi; phylum Ascomycota; class Sordariomycetes; order Hypocreales; family Nectriaceae; genus Fusarium; species Fusarium armeniacum. Next base: position 47,041 of record JABFER010000054.1, read on the forward strand.
GTTTTTGGAGAGAGGGTGAGATCAGACTCGTCAAGTATATCTCTACTAGACGATTCTAACCACGCTTGGATGTTCATCATTTTCTGCGCTTTCTTTACTTCCTTATCGGCCAGCTTCTGTAGTCCACTCAGCTTAAAGGAAAGTAAGTGTTCTGGTAAGCACAGCATAACTCCTCCTGATACGAGAGTGCTCTTGTGAAGACTGTGGTAAAGGTCTAGAGCTTGGTCGTTGGTAGATGATCGTCGAGCAAACGGTATGTGGCAGACCTCTCGACCAACCAGCCCGCTAAGTCGGCTTTGCATGACCTGTGCTGTCTGAAGGAGAAGGGCTCGAGGCACAACCAATCTGCACAGTTGAGTCGTGTCTGCCAACAGAATTGCAGCCATGGGCATAACGCATGAAGTTTTGCCTACAGTAATAGTCAGTTACACGTTCTTTTGTGACATGACAGTAACATATGCAAACCTTGGCCCATGTTCATCTGTAAAACAGAATTGGACCTCAATGAAGGTGAAATAATAGCATGGGCTACTTCAACTTGAATAGGTCGAATCAACATGTTGCTGTCAATCTCTAGAAGAAGCCATTCTGGGTACTTGAGCGGATTCCAGTTAGAGTGTCCCTCTGTCTCAAAGTTCTCTTCCAACCATCTATCATCCCTGCGAAGAATTGCATCTTCTATCCGTAGGTAACGCTGAAGGCGCGCAGTAAGTAACCCATACTCCACTATCCTGTTAATCAAGGTATGAGGTAGCCGCAATCTATTTTCATTTCTTAGCTGTTCGAGAATTGGAACTGGTGAGAAGCAAGGCCAAAGCTGGCCTTTTGAAAGCCACGCGAAGCCCTCGTCATCTTGTGAAACCAGATTCTCCATTCTATCTTGTTGCTCTCGTAAGAGTTGGCGGCAACGGGTAATTTCTCTTTCGATTGAAGCCATGTGTGGTCTGCTGTGAAGTGCTTTTCGACTCTGTTGCGGTAGAGCCAATGCGGCGAGTGACGCTAGAAGGTCCTCCCCATAAGCCCGTTTTGAAGGGAGGCGTGAAGAGATAAGTCTCTGTATAATCCTTTGAAGGACTTTGAGTTCTGGTTTTTGAGATGAAGGTAGATCTGAGGCCTGGTTGTATGTATTTGGATTGTGACTTCCAACCGATGAGTGATCTTGCTCTTCTAACCAAGATTGAGAGTCTGCATTGGACCTATCATGGATTTTATGCCTTAATAGCAAGTCATTCATCAAGAACTGAGCCGTAAAACATTCCCTGAGTCCCTCTGCGTTCCTGCTTCTCAGCCCTGTTGATTTTGGAGTCCAGACGTTTTGATATAGCTTTTGCTCCGCCTCCGGTTGGCCGTCTGTCAACATTTCTGCTGCGCTCTCCAGTTGAAGGAGATAGACAGAAAGTTCCCAATTATCCTTCAATCTTCGAAGCTCGGGATAGAACTTCTTCCAAGTTTTCTTTAGGCCAAAGTTCTTGACGCCCAGACGTAGGCCTTTGACGGATGCTCCGAACTCTTGTCTCGAAAGGGGTGGATTTGGCCACACGTTGAGAATGTGAGAGGCGATTTGTGACGCCGCTTCTTTCACAGGATCGTCTTCGAGCACGGATCCATTCTTGCCGTGATTGAACGAATCTGGCAGTGCTAGCGACAGAAACACATCATTGGACGGTTCCTCGAAATGGCGAAAGTTTGTGTACAAGGTATGGTTAGGCGGCTGGATACAACTTAATCTACTGTTTTTGAACAGCGCCACAAGCCAAATAATGACGACATCGATGTCAACATCGTCGTCGAAAGCTAACAAAGCTAGGGAAAAGTGGCTGTCGTAAGTTCTCGACGGGTCTTTTTCATAGAGCTTCTGGACCAGGAAGCCCCAAACCTGTGACGCCCCATCATCCAGAGTCCCTACTAAGTCAATATCTGATGAAGATTTCTTGATACCCTGAAATACCTTCCACCTTTCCAAAATTGGAGCAAGCTTGGGAAGGCGGGATGTACTGGTATCAGATTCCAGCATGGCACGAATGGTCCGATACACTCGGCGGCTCTTGACAGATGTCTTTTGGCCTTGGAAAAGGATGAAAGCATCTGTTTGTGCCGATTGGGAAAGAATCTTCGAATCAGACTCAAAGCAGACACGCTCATAAAGCTGCCTTCGAATACGGCCTCTGATTCGTAAATGAGCCACAGACACGCTACATGACACCTTTTCTTGTTGAGATTGTGTCATACCAAACACCTCTAGCTCTCGTGACCGACGTTCAATCAGAGCGACCAGAGGATCCAAGTCTTCGTGTTGGATTGTGGAAGTCAGGTGTTGATCCCATCGGACTTTCTGATATAGATTGATGCCTGGGGGATAAAGAGTTCTTTCCGGCGACAAGGACTTGATGACAGACAGTATTCTCCGTGGAAAGCCCGCCAAAGGAGTCCAAGGCTGGCTGTGAGCCGAGAGCAGACAATGACGAGATTCCTCTGTTCCTGTCTTCCCAGTGAAGTCATCCAGGAGTGGAAAAGACGTTAGTGCATGTATTGCTGCCTTGAGATAAAGCAGAAGCGGTTCAGATGGGCAGTCCAGTCGTCCTAAGACAGAATTGAGGGTGTATTTTGCGTACAATCCTTCGTTGGAAATCCTTACAGCGACATGGATTCCCTCTCTTTCCCACTTGATATTCCCGATTGGGACAAGAACACTCTTTCTTTTAGGGTTTGAGGTATCGCGTAGAGTGACTCGGCTACGTAACCCGTAGAGCGTACCAATGTCTTGCTGAGGGTCTACTTCAGCTCTTAGCTGAGGGCAAAAAAGCAAACCTCTCTGGTTGACATGGAAGCGGATCTCCAATCGTTTCATCTCAACAGACAATGGTTTAGTCACAGGTTGGTAAATTGTCAACCTCTTGGTATCTTCAAAATCTTCAAAAATACTGCAGACTTTTCTTCCAATCTCTGACTTTGGCTCAACAAGGCTGGTACCCGTGTTTCTAGTAGCTCTTCGTCTTCGTATGTCGAGTACCCAGTTCGATAGCTTACGTCTCCAAATTCGTGGCTTTCGACGCATCTCAAGTTTCCCAGTCGTCAAGTCCAGCCAGTGTACGCAATCATCAACTAGATCTGCGGGCAAGTCCCAGCCCATGGGACCCTTCAACATAGATCGCGGGACAAATTGAAGAATAGAGCCTCTGAATAGAGCTTTGACGGTTATTCTACCATCCCTGATGCCAACATGTACTTGGTGTCCTTCCATTTCGGTAAGGATCTGATAGTCCAAGAGTCCGGATGGCCGTGTCAGTAAGTGTTGCCCCTTAAAAAGCTCCTGCATAGATTCATCATCTCTGATCTCAAGGGGAAGCCTTCCTAGGGGCTTCTCGTCTACTAGTAAGTGACCTTGAAGTAGATGATAACGTACTCTCTGTGGAGCTATTGATGCAGTAGGGACGGTCTCAGACGAGATCCACCACGAGTTTTTACCCGTGAGCTTCTTCCAAGGGGAGTAAGATCTCTTAGCGAGAACACTGGCATCGACCCATGTCTCGTCGATTGCCTTCTCTATGAGGCCGATATCGCTATCCACCCACTTCTCGACTATACCCCTCATCTGATACGACGCTGACATGTCTTGGCTAAGAAGACTTCGCAAGTGAGGGGGTAGTCTATCCAAACTATCAAGCAAGTTCTCCTGAAGGGCGATTGACGATCGGAAAAAAGGCAATGGGTCGTCTTTGAGCACAGTTGCTTCAAATTCATCATGACCTGAACAGCCCCAGAAGGCTTGGCGACAAAGCAATGCAGCCCAGAAAGCAAAGGTGGCAGCCTTACCGACCATGTCACCGTCAGGCGTTGATCTGACCTCATGCTGTAATTGAAGAATCCAAGTTGAGGTGACGGAACGGACTCTTAACAGCAGTTCATGAACCTGTGTTGCAAATGACTGCGGACAAAGATGATATAGCCGAAGGCTAAATATTACAACAGTACTCATCCGATCGACCTGTCTCGGATTCTGTTCCATCGTATCAATCCAAGCCTCGAGCCGCTCTTTCAGTCTGTCACAAAAGCTTTCACTGTTGAATACCCAGTGAACTTCACCCAGCATACCTTCTTCCAGAGAAGCTGGACCGGTCTGCATAGCAAGGCGATGGAGGAAGGAGTTTGTAACTCGACTACTAAAGTCGAAATTGGAAGCTGCCATTTCCTTCAGTATCTCGAGCCAGCGTCGACCTCGTGCAGAAACTGCTCGCTGGAAAGCACAGAAATCGCTACTAGATAGAGATTCGGAACACATTAATTCGCTTGCGACGATCTCGTAAGAAGATGGATGATATAGAACCATGTCTAGGACTCCTTTTGGCGTTTCATATGGATCCGGGATGCCATGTGGAAGCCAGGAACCTAGAAGGTGCTGATACCATGGGACCTTGGGTAGGTCGTCCGCCCAAAGTCCTGATACAGTATCATAGTACGACATTTCGGCTCCAAAACGATAACTGACCTGGTCAGGCGTTTTTGGTAATTTCAACTTGCCATAATGAGTTTGCCGGAATGATTTTTTACGCGAAGCAAGCGTGAAGGCTCTATTCACTTTTTGGGAGAATTTCTTCAGCTCATTGATATCGTCCAGGAGCAATTTGGGAACGACTGGGGTGCTTGAATACATGGTGGTACCCAGAAGATACAGCCGCCAAGTTGCTGCACGATAGGCAGTCAGATACTCAGGAATAAGTAGCTCGAGAAGGATAGCTGCTCGTTGGGCACGACGCTGGTCAGTGTCGGTTGATGGGAGAAAGTCTTCATGGACACCGATCTTGAGCTTTTTTCGTTGCCAAAGCTTCGGACATCTTCGGCAACCATGGGTTATTTTTTTGCCGGTAGGAGACTTGGTACATGTGCAGGTAAGGTCGTTTAGCGACTGAGTCAAGCTATCGTACCTTTTTGTCAGTCGTTCTAGCTCGGATAGAGTTGATTCTCGGGCTTTCAGTGAGGCTTCATCAATCAGTGTAGCGGTCATCAACATTTGACCACCAATCGCAGTGGAAGAAACGAACTGGGCAGGAAACGACGACCCTTTTCTGGGGTTATCGAAGATTGTACCCAGGCTTTTCTTGTGTGAAGCTACACGATTGCGAATGTACTGCTGTACTCGTAACAGCCGTACCATCTCGTCCCTGGTCATCAAACAAAGCACATCCAATGCATCGGGAATGAATAGGGGATGATAGTTTTTGAGCAATGGACATACAGATGTTGCCGCTTCGTCCATACTTGTCCAAAGCTCAAATAGTCTAAGAAGGTGGCGACTCATCAGAACCGAGTCTTTGTTGAAGGCGTCTCCCACATTGGTGAGCAGGTCCATGATACCTCTAGATAGTGATTTGCACAATTCCTGAGGTTGCTCTGATCTTGTAGTAAGTCTCGTAGCTGCCACGTCCTCACTCTTCTGGAGGGAAATATACCGGTCGGCTAGGCGGCCAACTTCAAGAACTGTTCCCTCTTGTAACTGAGGCAAATCGGGAGAGATCCTACGGGACGGAAAGCTCGTTTTTTGCGATAGCTGAGATGTCAAGAAGGCGCCACTATTATCCAGTCTCATGTATAGATCAGCGTCGGTGACGCGGCGCGGAAGAGTTGGGATGCGGCGAGCAACTCTGGTCTTGAAGTCATCCCATCGTAAAGCAACCCGTTCCGTCGCATACTTCACTATGTCTTCAAAGTCCCGCGAAGTAGATGTAAAGAGATCATTATACAATGGACGCAAAGAAGATGAACACGCTGCACCTTCCGCCTTGAGTTTTGCCATACGGCGGCAGAGCTTTGATCGAAGCTGCAGCGTCATCTCAGGGTGCAGATGTTCAACAGAGTCCTTGAGGATATCTGCCAACATGGCACAAAGAATGAACTTGTAATAGACTCGCCCCATACCGGCACATTTGTGGTCTAGCAACTCCAGTAGCATGCGTCTCAATGCTACACGGAGAACTAGCCAGTACGGTGAGCGCCTCCAGGGAACTTCAGATGAGCCCAATACAACGTCATCCCGAACTTTCTTACGAACCGATTGTACTTCCAAGCTACTTCCAAACCCTTCCAAGAGTGACATGAGCATCTCAATTACTAGGGCAGGGTCTGTGGAGTCTCGGGTCTCAGCAATCAAATGTCCGCCCTTTGAAGCCTTTGCCGCGAACTGGTCAAAAGACTCATAGCTTGCCTGTCCTAAAAGCTGAGACAGATTTCTCAAGAAGGATATGTCGTTGAAAACGTTGAACGGGACTTGGACTGAACGATGAGGAAATTCCGCCGTGAGGCCATTCTTTGCTGCGAGAACATCTTTGACTGGTGCAGCAGTCTGGAGTGCTTCGAAAACCACTGTTTCCTCACTATTGTGGGGGTTAGCTGATATGTTTTCACCACCTGGAAAGGCTTTCAGAAACAGACATTTCATTGTGATGAATTAACAAGGCAGAATTCTGTTGAGTGACGAAGAGAGCGAGCCAGATGTTTTTTTTGCCACTTGCGATGTCTTGAAACACTTCCAGAAGTTCGTGGCCGATCAGTTGGCCCTGATTGAGAATTGCTGTCTCTTTCATAGAGCTAACTATGATGTTCCAAGCGTCGGGTTCTCGATCGTTGCTGAACTTGGCTAGAGCGCGCCGAAGTCGACTTCCCAAGTCGCAAGCCAGCCTAACGTTGTCCGCATCGTTCTTACTAGGTAATTTGGAAGGAAGAAGTACGTGATGGAAAATAGCTTGAAGTAGTACTTCTGGTTCGAGAGTTGTCGACATGTTGAAGTATAACTACCGAGGGATCTTTTTCGTAAAGTTGTGTTCTTTCTGGTCAAGATGATGAGTAAAAGGAAAGACGATGTTTTTTCCCAAATTCGATCAGAGGTGAAGGGCGGGGAAGCCATGTTGGTAGGCCTCCTGCAGAATACATTATGTATGTTGGTTGCGAGCTACATGTTGAGATGTACGGATAGATATTGATCCACTCCGTCATGGTGTACATTACTGTTGACGGTTCTGTAGTAACGTGGGGGGTCCCATAGCTCCAAAATTTCACCCATGGCATGAGGGCTCCGATGGTCAATACGAACAAGTCGCGTGCCTGCTTCAAACTTTTTCATGGTCTCTACGCTATTTTCAGCTCTTTATATAGAGCATGGTAAGAATGGGGTCGAGCGTAGCGGCTGCTCATTTTCCAGATGTCATGTCTTTCATGCCTTTAAATACGAGGACAACGGCCGCGATGCCGCGACGATTTCCTCTCATGGGTTATTACTTTTCTGAGGGGCGTGATTTCTCTCTGATTTAGCTAGCGTTTGTAAACCGTCCCATATTGAACACGAATCGCCTACGCGCTTTGCAGTCAGGCATGTTATTGCCGATATTAATTAGGATCTTCTCAATTTCGCCAGCTTTGTCAGTTGAGATTTGTTTCCAGCTAAAAGTTACAAAGTTAGAGTGTATCATGGGAAGAATGGTAGACCTAAGAAATTGTCCGCGTTGACTACCTAATGACTAAGCCACCTTCTCTACATTGTAGGGTAATTCCGGGGAACTGACAGACAATACAAAAAGCCTTATCCTCTAACATTTATAAGAATATCATACTAATTCAACTTGATTAATTTATGAAACTTATTTAACTAGGGTTAATTGACGGGAAACGCAATTCGAATGGAGTTAATGTGGTCGACTTTATTTGAAATGTACGGTTGATCCTGAAGATAATTGCACCGACAGTGGGTATGAAGGTTGTTGATTGAGCTCAATTGACTACGGTGGGCTGCTGGCGCAAGTGCGCTGCATAAAGCGCGCTAATCATGGTGACTAAGCGGGGTGGCATTTGCCCCCATTACAATCCTCCTGATCGCGGCGTAGTTCTGACCCACTTCACTAAGAATGGCCGTAAAATCTGCCACTAGAACTGACCTCCTTGGTTGATGGGAACGTTGGAATAGTGTTGATGCTAGTGTCGATTGGTTTTGCTCAGGATCCAAGTGGCTGCTCGTCCAAGGAGGGAAATGCCCAAAACCGGTGCAAAAAGGTCATTCTACCTTCGTATACGTCTCGGTGTAAATGCTCACTTATTCGCGTCAGGAAGCTCAGTTGGCAGGTACACATTTGGAATTGTTGTTTTCCTTCACAATATTCGTTCAACGACCCTCCTACAATCGGAGCCCACTTTTCCACTGTCACTGCACTGTTGATAAAAACGGGTCAGTTTTTCTCAGCAGAATAGTGAACTATCCCTCTTGCATACTACCCAATATGCGTGGCCGGGTCACATTCACTACCAAACCATCATCGAGGGTCACGGGGTAACCAGTCATCAGGACTGCATCAAAGGCCTCGGGTGACTTTCAGGACGGAAGTGATGATTCTCTTCTATCCAGTGACAACAGTAAGCCCGCCAATAATACTAAGGCCCCTTCAAGGCACAAGAGTTCTTCGACTGTCTTGAAGACATCTTTAAACAAGGCCTCCAAGGCCGCGCGCTCCGTCAATGGCACGAAGGGTAGGAAACTACCCCCTGTTCCCAGTAGTCCAATGTCGCCTGGGGCCCTTCTTGAAGATACGACCACCTGAGATATACCGATAAGACCGCAAGGCCATCGCCCGAACAACTCTCAGCTCCGAGGTCTCCGCAACTGCGACCACGCGCTGATGCAGCCACCAAGGCCGTCATATGACTCAAGTTTTCCGACCTCAATCACATTCAGACCAGTGAGAAAGCTGAAGGCAAGGTCAGTGAATAAATAATATCTTGATTAATAACATCATACTACAGCATAGCTAAAATATCTTAGTAAAATATAAGCTGATCAAGATGAATATTTTTATCGATCTGAAAATAGCAGCGTCGTCGTCCAAGACTACAATATGCTTGTTGGGTTGGCCCTTCAGTTTGTACAACGATCGGAAGTCTTCAACCCAACTCATGTCTACAGATGAAAGGGAACATGGCATCAAAGGGAATATAGATGAATAATAGCCGGCACCGAGTCGATCATGTCTCTAATGTTAGCTCTTGACTCTGAACTGAAGTCCAATTGATTCATTCACGCAGAGCAATAACTCAATGTATCATAACAACAAAGCTACTCTGGCGATAACTGAGGTTCCCAGCAAGAAGACGTACATGTAAGAGCAGCGGTCTAGCTGTCGACAAAGGAGCGACTGATCTCTGGATATGCGTGTCATGATAAAAGACGCGTCTGATGGCCTATACAAACAAGGGCTGCTTCTTCCACCTTCGACTCTCAATCCATCATCAAGTACACTTGTCGAAGACCCTCACAGCTAGTCGTCCGCCCGAGTCGACCGAGTCATGATCCCAGGTGAAGAGCGTCCCTCGTACCAGCCTTAGGCAGTATGTACGGCGGTGTCGGAGGCAAGCTTATTGATGTTACAGCTGTAGCAGCCATTCCGCCGTCTTACGACGAAGCTGCAGAATCTCTCCCTCCGCCGCCTCCGATCAAACCACACACCAACAAACGGCTCCGTCGAGACACCGATAGTGATCTCGAACATAACGAAATATCTCGTCTTTAGGCCGAACTCCACGCTATCAGACGGGTACAAGACCGATGTAAAGCCCTAGAGACGGAAATCAAGAAGCCAAAATAGTGAGACAAGACCGACGAGGATCTACTTAAAGCCTCAGAGAACGAGAAGCGGAAGCTGAAAAAACAGCTAGAAAGGAAAATCAGCAAACTCAAAGAAAAGAACGAAGAACTGGGAGATCGTTTGGTAGCTGTTGAAACGAAGAATCAAGAGTTTGCCGACACGTATGACTCCGAGTTGAGGGAACTGCGAGACGAAGTGGAAAAAATTCAGGAAGTCATTACTTATATTACACTTTCAAAGGCCTGGCAAATTTCTATGCTTGGCAAGAAAGAAGGAGTAAGAAATGTTATTCCCTCACGGTCGCTTCCATTACCCAGTAAGATCGCGATCGGTATAATATCATTATAGCTTTTTTAGCGAGTCCATAGGCATAAATCGAGTAATTTACTCCCTCCACGCAGCCACGGTAGTTCATACGATACATAGTTGGAGGCTTAGCCCCAGCCAATGCAAGAACACAAATTGGATGGGAGGGAGAGTTTGAAAGAAGCGATGGTATCTTCACCAGCGGCTCTGGCCCGAATTGGAGCGGCTCCCAAGAGATATCGATCACTTTTTAGTAAGTTCCAGTCAGCAATGTATCAATAATTTTCTCGTCGTATACAAGCAAAGATGTCCAACAAGAAACGGGTAGGCAATAATGATAATGGATGACATGCATCAAAATATCCAGCAGCGAGGTTGAGTGCTACAGACGCTCAGAGAAGTGAAGCAGCTTTTGCTCCTGTCCGCTAGTCCGCCTCTGCCGATGTAAAAGCAGTAGAGAAGGAGATATATGGGTGTTAAGCGAGTCTGTGGCTGATCTCTATCACCTGAACTATGCTAACGGCAGTTGCTTGAATATACCCAACTTAGCAAAGTTTTGTCACTTCCTGAACGAAATCGGACTTGACATGTAACAAACGAGTAAACCTAAAGATCATCAAACAAGTCATACTATGTGACCAAGTAGCAAATCCTGCTCTAGAATATTGGAAGTTGGACTTTTCTCAATTCTCTCTACTTATCGTTCACTGTCTGAAATTCAACCATATTCAATCCTCTTTTCCATCATGGAGTTCATGTACCATGTCGCCGAACAACTCATTCAATTGTTGTCAATAATGCAGACCTTCCACAGCCTTTTATTCACTATGCCAGTTTGTTAACCTATTAATCTTGATGATAACCTTTTTTATCCACGAAATATGTATTGATAGCTGCTATGTATAGCGATCTCGCGCTCATGATGTAGGGTAGGTCCCGGTCTGTGTTGAAAACAGTCAGCAAAGAGCAAGCAAGATTGTTCAAATAATAGACAAACCCTCAGACGAGTAGAAGGTGTCTATATCGGCAAAATTAATGTAAATTCAAAGATGTATGTATGTAGATAAAGAAAATTTCCCTGTAAAAACCTTCTTCTTGTTCCTTAGTTATCTTGTTAATGTCAATTTTCACCCTGATTTTGTCTGCATTGATGACCCAGACTGTCAAACCTTGTAGTAGTCTGCGCAATACTGAAACTGGATCAAAGCGCATGGACTCTCAGACACGTAACTGTCTCTCTGGAAGATTGCCTCGAACTTGATAAAATTTCCCCATGTCTCTGCAGCGTCCATTGATGTTGTCATCGAGTCTGAACATGCCGATTGAGAGGTCGGCCGGAATGGCACCATCGATTGATCAATCCATGCGGTCACTTCTAACCCACCACCTGCGAGTCCTTGCCACCCCTTATGCCTTTTTTGAGCCACCAATCAGTCCCGAGACTCCGTGAGAACACCAGCTACTCTGCAGCATCCTGATGGAACTCGACCAATGAATTCCATACATGCTGCCTACCTTCACGATATCGTCACAGACGGACCCCCTCATGCCACAATATCACAATTTCATGGACAAATCGACCGGCTGTAAACCTCGGCGATGCCCGAATCTGGATTCATACATCAATATTACGTTATAGGCCTTCCTTGTCCATGGGCAACGTGAAGCAATCGATAACAGGATGTAGCCAGTTCTTCTTTTATAGGAGAGTGCGACAACCAATACTAGCATACCTAGGTTGAAAAAAGAAGATCGCCACTTATTAGGTACCAGCTGTCATCTATCCGTCATTCTGCTTCTAGCAATGATCCTGTAACCGTTTCTGGAGACCCCTCATGCAAAGCTCACTTCAGAGCATGAAACGGCGCAATGCCATTTCCGGTGTCTACTTGCCTCCTTTTCATGCTCTGTCACCCATTGGGGCTACCAGAAAAGCCTAACAGCGACTATCTTGAAGAGGGCTCGGGCCATTATTGCAAACCACATTTATGTCCCTCGTTTCTTGGGATACTGGTTCTTCTTAACACCACTATACATACCGAAGTCAACTAAAGTGTGTCCCCGCAGGTGATACAGCTGTCCTAGATGGCTACAAACAGGTTTTAAATGCCTCTCAAAGCTCGTAAGGGTTGCAATATAGGAGCCATTATGCATTGCAACGTGTTATCACTCCTTTCTCACCTGTGCTGAACTCTAGAAACAGAGGTGGGCACACCATATGCGAGTCTTTGACCACGACAATGACCCCATGTCGTCTAAACACAGCGTTCAATTTAACGGAGCAATCAACACCTCGTAAATCTGCATCCAAGCTTTCGGCATGGTCAAGAGACGTGTCGAGACCACCTATGTGACAAGACATACAGCCAACAGCACTCAACCCCCAATAGCTTTTTCCTAAAATCGAATAGCTCCATGCCTGATTTGCCCTACACCTTCCTTTAAGGGACACATGCTTCTGCGCTTGGGTCGCTATGCGTTGCAGTGGCTTTCATCAAGCATCTCATCACCAACACACATCAGAGCAGGTTATGAGTTGCCCATTTTGGGCACCATTTCGTCAGTGGGGAGATGAGATTTCTCTGGGAATTTACGAAGGCAACTTTCCTTATCGCTACGCTCGCCCTGCCTTTGGCGAACCATTCTTGCTCTGTTGCGCGCCGTTCAGCGTTTTCTCACAGCGACTCCGCGTCTTTTCCTAAAGCAGGACAATGTCACAAATACTGGCAAATCATCAGTGCCTGTGCAAATCCTGTTCTAATAGTAAACACTTTACTCGCTCGGTAGCTAAATCTTGCACAAACCAAGCATCGGTTCAGGAGCAGCAGACCGGAGTACAAGCTTCGTCGCATTTAGGATCACCGCAATCGACACACACAGCAAGTGGCAGAAATGGGCATCTGGTATCAAGGCTCATGCAATCTATTATTCGTTATTGGACTCGTATGATGCTGGATCAGCAGGTGCTAATGGGCCAAAGTCAACCAGACGATATGCCCTCCAGTCCTGCCACTACTCTCACCAACGATAACACGAGCGACGGAGGGTCTACGACCAGTCTTTCCAAATGTGATACATCCTCTGATATTGAGGAACCTTCGGTGGACGGTTCAATGAATGAAGGAGCGTCAATGACCGAAAGGGATCAAGCCTTGATTGAGGATGCAGATCTAACGAGGTTCACTTTAAAGAGTCTTTTGTTAGGCGAGGAACTCAAAAGACTCCAAGTTTGGAGAACATCCTTTTCCAAAGACGAGTTGGATCGACTACCTACTATTGACCACGAAATTGCACAAGGCGTACTAAAATGCCTGACTAGCGTGGCCAAGATACTGATTGAAGGATCAAGTTTGTTATCCCACAATTCCAATTCTCGGCTACAGTGCTTGCTAATACACAAAAAGAGGAATGGCGGACCAGGTCAGAGTCAGACGATTTTGAGGCTGAAGGGAAAGCTCTAGAAGATCTATTGAAAAAGATCGATATAAAGACATCGGACTTTAACGTTGAGAACGAGGCAATGACGGATTGCAGCGGTATTTCAGATTCAGGTGGATCTTATTTGACTATTGAGAATCAAAGTTTGATCAAAGATCTGAAATATGAGATTGACAGACTTCAAATGCTTTCCCACTCTTTGCGCCTTGCAATGAGGACTGGGGTCATATTTACAACTAGTTAAATTATGGATGAGCTGCCTTATACATAAGTTCTTGTTAAATAAAATTTACTTCGAAGACAACAAACCAAGATCACAGGCTATATGTAAACCACACTCCAGGATTTCTAATCAATAGTCTCCTGACACTCCATCATCGTCTACCTCACTCCGCTTAACCATTTCCCTGAGAGGACTAATGACTGATTGATAAAAAGTGCGCTGGAACATTTCATATTCGCTCTGTTCATCGTCGTTGCTTTCACCATAAGCCATACAGTAGCGAACTGCCTCCTGGTATTGAACACTTGTTTCAGTTCCCAAACGACTCAACTCCTTATCCAGCTGTTGTTTTGGAATTTGCCCTTTGAGTTCCTTCCAAAGCCCAAGCTCCAGTAGAACATGTCCTAGATGGTACATGAACCTTTTTGGCCTTCCAGATCCGTGGTCGAACATGGCGGCTCGCAGAAATGGCATCTTCTCAGATTCAATGGGATAGAATTTGATATCTCGTATACCCCAACCATCTCCAAGCCATTCTCTCCAGCCAAATCGGAGAGTGGCTTCAGCAAGCTTCAAAGCGAGCTTGAAACGGTTGTTTCGAAGGGCTCGACTACGTTGGAAGAGATTGAGGTAGCGCCGATGTTTTTTTCTCTTGTTTGACTGCAGCCTTCGAGGTTCCCCGTCCCGTATAATCTTGGATAAAGTTAGAGGCTTGCAACTTATCTTTGGTCTCTTCTTCTCATCCAGGTAGAATATTTGGTGGCCGCTATCCTGATCAACAGCTATACACATGGCTAGACGATCGTTGCCTTGTGCAAGACTTCCAGGACACACCTGAACCCGGCAAAACTCGGCAGTGTTTTGTGATATTTGTAGTCGCTGATTTGACGATGACGCAGTGCCAGATGAGTATCCAGAGTCACGGCGCCAACGCTGACGAAGCCCATTCATTACTGTCACTAAAGGTGAAGACGGCTCTGAATAGAGAGCATCATTATCGTCCCCTGGAAGAACTAATTTCGAGTGAGCCTCAAACCAGGTGTAATGTCCCTTGCTAAAGTTTGACTCTATAGCAACGTGATGGCCGGTGATAGCAACTTCATTTGGATTGATACAAACTGGCTCCTGCTCTTGCACTGGCACAAGTCCAACAAGAGCTGTATGTCCATGTCCTTGCTCTTGACCATTTACTGGGCAGGCTTCACACAAGTGACGATAGAGTGTCTTCGTGGCTGAACTTGAAATGTAAAGTCTGGTATAGCTCCTTGTTGATTGAGATCTTGGTTGGTAGTTGGAAAGCCTCCAGACCAAGCTCTCAATATTAGAAATATCGAATTCAATCTTCTCGACGAGCTTGTTGAGGTCCTTGAAGATCTTTGAATTTCGAATCTTTCGTTCACTTGACCGACGCTATCGCCAGTTAATCAGGGCTTCGAGTCGCGACTAGATTCCATTCTTACCTTGTTACGAGCGGGAACTTGCGGAAATGAATTGACAGCATCCTGCAGTTTGTCATGTATGTTGGCTAGCCTCTGCTTCAGATCCTCCATGCTGTTTTCACCTATCGACACTTCGCTTTGGCGCGTCCTTTTCGAAGTTGAATACCATCGTTCCACGAGCGATATGTGAATCTTAATTCTCATTCTTTGATCGCTGGCCTTATCATGGAGTTGCTTCACGCAGGTCGCTCTCACATAAGGAGTTCGGCTCAGCAGTATTTTGTATTTCTCCATCAAATTGCTGTTGACCTTACTGATGTACTGGAAATCAGCTTCTGAAATGCTCGGTGGCAGTTCCTGTATGGCCTCAGATTCAATATCCTCATCATCTTCAAAAACCGGAATTGGTCCGAAGTAGAAATCATCTTCCATGTTAGATGGTGGTGGGGCTCTTGCTTGAAGGGGAGTGATGTTCAAGCTTTTTATAACAGCTTTTTGAATTTCCAGACGGTCCCCGATGGAACCGTTGACTTGCATGGAATTATGATTTGCCTGATTTCCAGAAGCATGATGAGAGATTGATTGAGAGTCCATTTCAAGCTGTTTCAACAAATTTGGTATCGAACAAAATATATAAAAGGTGATAGAAAATATTAGGGATACAAATGATGGTTTAATCAGATGGTTAGTGATGCAAGCAGACGCAAAGATAAGTCCGGGAGTCGACAGCTCCGAAGCTTGAGGCTTAGTCTGTTGGACGGAACCAAATGGAGAAAGGCTAAGCCCCAAGTAATATTTTCAATGGTATGCATAGGTGAGTTCGCGAAACAATATTATCATGCATGTCATCAAATAGTAGATAGCTTGGTTGGCTGCCTGATGTGATGGAACTGCATTGGGTTGCATTTACACGTAGGTAGCTTTGGAAGATAGCACATAGGCTTTGCTTACACCACGATAACACAACCCCTCTTCTACCAAAAACATCACAGCCTACCGATGAATGGGTGTCCCGTCTTTTTTACCCAGACAGTACCAGCCAGGATAAGCAGCTGGTTAAAAGGCGCATGCACTGGGGTGCGGCTGAGAAAGTAGAACCAACATGATCGCAATCCATGCCAGTCAGCATTCATGCGGCGGAAATTCCCTCTGCGATATTTTTAGCCGTATCAGTGTAATGTATCGGATTTGTAATTTAAAGTGGCTATAAGCCCGGACCCGTTGTCCTCAATTCTTTTACCTCTAATCTGCTTGGTCGCTTAGCAGTTTATCCACTTTACCAATACTTTCACCATGGTGACTTTCACATTCAAACACCCTTTGTCTGTCATTGTAACTAACAAAATTGTATTTTCAGATTGACCCTGTCGGAGCAGTAGCAGCCGCTGCGGCCACAATCGACCAATCGCTCAAACTTATCCGAAGAGTCTCTACAGCCATCGAGATCCATAAGAATGTAAACAAAGACCTGGAGTTCATTTGTAATGACCTCTCCAGTATTACTCAAGTCGTTGAACTTGTTCAAGCCATCGACCAGATTAGAACCAAAGGCGTTCTGAAATCTTTAGTGAATATGCTAAAGTATGCTGAAAGGCTAGATAATCATGTCCAGCAGGTCAAGAACAAGTCCAGGACAGGATCTTCATTACGTCGCGTCACTCAACAATTCATAACTGGCCCTGAAGAACTAGAGCGTATCAACAAGATGGTCATGGAGCTCACAACTCTCAAGTCCACGCTTGTCCTTCAGATACAAGTTGCTCATGTTGGGCTTGTTGTCGCAAATGATCAGGACAGGAGAAAGAACCCGGATTGTACTCACATGTTGGACAGTTTAGTTCTCCATGACGTCAATCAACATGTTGAGCACAGACTAGGCAAGGGACAAGGGCTGAAAATAGCTGAAGTCCTTCAAGGCAAGAGCCCAGACGGTACGTATGCAGGCTATTTTCTCATGGACGATAGCTAATCTAGGTCTCATAGATAATGGAATGATTCATCTATCCCAAGAGGAATATGAATGCCTCGTAATTCATAACTTGGACGAAAATCAATACAACCAAGAGCGTAGTAAGTCGTGTTCCGAGGGAATATC
Organism: Fusarium armeniacum; assembly: GCA_013618295.1. Classification (NCBI taxonomy): domain Eukaryota; kingdom Fungi; phylum Ascomycota; class Sordariomycetes; order Hypocreales; family Nectriaceae; genus Fusarium; species Fusarium armeniacum. Next base: position 64,162 of record JABFER010000054.1, read on the forward strand.
ATTTGAGGAACTAATACCAAACAAGGTACAATTCGCGTCGCCGATAACCAAACCTATGATCAAGCGTTTCAGGTCAACGGATTCATAAGCGATGATTGGATGGAGTTAAATCAGAACCTGGTCATCGAAAGAAATGAGGCTAGAAACCAGTCTATCCAAGTCAATGTGCCTACTAAGAGACAGGATTTTGCCGAGCTTTTAGCCGTTCGAAACCAAACTCTCAAGATAATGCCGAGTTCGGCCTGGGCACAAACCCCACTGATGCCAAAGCAGGCTATTGGAAGCCCAGAATAAATTTGTATCTTCTCTTACGTCTAGTCAGTTGAGTGTGGAAGTGTATCTCTATGATTCGGGGAAGTTGGGCCGCATAAGAAGTCATCTCCTTAACTCGATGCCTATAATGATACACTCGGCCCCCCACCCTTTACTCTTCTTTCGCCATGTGTACCTCACCCCCGTACTGCTTGGTTGTCTGAGCGTGGTGAATTTCCGCCGTAATCTGTTAAGATATTACTGGCTGACTGGAGTCAAATGTAGCGGGGAAGTGCGGGGAAACCGCCCCGACGACTTCGCCGACATGGATGTCATCACTAAATCAGCCAGCCAGCCAATGAACCTGCGGTTTTCGGCTCAATCTGGCAGAATCCCCCGAGCAGAGTTTCAGTGGAGCCACCACAAATCTTTAGGCTGCCTACCGAGTTGCTCAAATATCTCTCTCTACAGTTGTGTTGCCAACGCCCGACCATCCATCCATACACCAAAACTTAGCTATCGAATATTTCTGTCAACCAGCAACTCAGCATTGCGCCCCACCAAGGCAGATATCTATTCGCCAGCAATCGCGATTGGGGACGCGTTTTAGCGTGTAGACTAGGATCTCTTCCTGCCATCGCGTATCCATCACGGGCCTTCTTCGACTTAGAGCTTCCCCAGTCTCATTACACTTCTCTGCCACCGCCATCATCTCATTATGCTCCCATAATCTCAGTTGTCGCATCATCATCTTCAACCAAAGCCGCACTCTCTTGTTGCCGCTGATTCTACGAAAACATCTCGCGAGCATCGCCCTTCGCACCCGGACGACATCTTCAGTTTCTACCAAGACCTACCCCGCATTGCGACTCTGACTCTCGACCAAAGACTACACATATGCGCGCCGATTTTCACTGTTTGCATCACTTCGGGCTCCCTTCAACACACGCTGGTGCTCTTCAACAGGCTTCTAGTAATATCCGGTCGGCACTCCTCCCTTCTGGCATTTCCCAAGACTCATCTAGGCCTTTCTACAAACGGTCTCATCCGCAAGACTTCGGCAGTAACACATCTTCGCTTGCGGCCACAAATTCCGCCATTCATAATTAACTCCGACCCAAATCAACCCTCTAACGTAAACGCAATCCCCGAGGCTCCAAACGCGTCAACGACCTCGACTACCTTGATAAAACTTGGAGCGGACGACATTGGACGGAAGTAAAACTCTGTTTTATAACCCTAGACCATCCCGCAATCCAAAACGAATTGTTTCCCAATTTCTCTGCTGTGAAACTATACGTCGCTATCCTCAAAGTTGAGCCATAATACAGTGAGCTACCCGCATAACAGACTGCTATCGGCGATCTATTAGACGGAAGTCAACTTGATGCATTGTGGAGGCGAGGACTGTCCGGCATCGTTGCTAATATGTTGATAGCCATTTTGGGAACGATCCACAGGATGAGTGACAGACGAACACAAGTAGCGCGGTAGTTGGGATGAATGCACTATTTATTACGCTCGAAACACATTACTATCTTGTTACATTGTCTCTGCTCTGCTCTGCATATATTTTCCATGGTCAATATTGAAATTCCTCATGGCTCACAGGGTTCACTTTGGCACGTATTGGCCTACATTACTACAATTTGATCATTTAGAAGTTCCCGCCTCCACGATGGAAAAGATCTGGGCCCGGCAGGTCTTTCTGTTTGGGGGGAGGGATAGTAGGGGAAAACACTAAGCCGTACGGCTATGAATCCTCCTAGTACGCAATATTTGTCATAGCCGAGCTGAGGAATAGTGGCAAATATAGGGATTACAGGCCACAGCGGTTGCAAATATATCGCGCGACATATTGGATAGTCGTAGTCCAGTCCTGAAGGATTTACCCTTGGTAGGAAGCAGGGTATGGGGCCAACGTACTATTCTAACTTGTGTTCAAATAATCTACAGTATCAATGAGTCGAAGAGACCACAACATCTGCTCGAAAGGTTGCCGTAGGGACACAATTGTTTGATACAGAAACACTTAATAGACTTGTCTTGCAATGTAACACCAGTGTTGGTACTGTAGATACCCACAGAACCCGGAGAAGAGAGATTTTTGGTTTTGCGAGTGCGGCTCAAGGGGGTTGAAAAAAGCTCATACCAACAGCCGCAGGCGGCCTTGAGTCCATCTTGTATGTGGCCCGGGAACTCGGCTCGAATCGTGAGCCTCTCGGCCCGCCAAGCTAGAGGAAACTCTGGGAGGATGGCATGTCATACGATAATCCATCGAGAAGAAGCTGTCCACAGAGCGGTGCTGGAGGTAAATTATACTTTCAACTAGTTTAATTATGGGTTCCAGCGGGAAGAAGAGGGGAATAATTATTGATGAACAGTAGGTTATAGCGGGATTGGGTAAGATGAGGAAGAAAAGAGGAGAATCCACATATCGCCACTTTAAGAGAATAGTTGGTGAGTTGTCTCCAGTGGTTGTACAGTACCGTACAGTTACAGCACGTGGGTACAGCTCCACTAATAAACGGAGAAGTTCATATACTGGGAGCTTGAGTCAGAACCACGCGGTTAATATGTATCACGCGTTGAACACCTTCCCGAATCCAGGTCTGGGTCAGATCGTTTTTGTTCAGGCATTATACAGTACCGTGATTATTCTGTGAGCCTATCTCGATAGTCCAAAATAAAATATGCCTCATGAGAAATACATTACTCGCCTTCGCCCATCGAACATGATATCAACCTAGACACCTTACAGCCTAGATCCAAAGCCACGCTCAACTAGCGTCCTCTTTAAGGATCAGCCAGCCCCTAGTTTGTACAGTTACGAACGGTAATAAAGGTGAATTCTAGTGCCTAAATTTTAATTGGCTAGTCTCAACCGATTGGCTTTGATAGAGTGCTAACGTCCCTACAGCAAGCTAGGGTTAAGCACGCACACTAGTAAGTATAGAGTTCAGTGGCGAGAACCACCTTCTTTACCTTCATGGCTGTGGCACCAAACTAGACTCAGGGGTTTAGTCTAACCTTCCCCACTGGTGAGAAAATAGAGCAAATAGAACGAGTAATGCCTTGGCGAGCAACTGTAGACATTGACAAGACGAGAATGAAGAACATGAAGTAAAGGGATGAGAAAGACAAAGAAAAAATGTATACTAGGATTTTGCCCATGTGAAATGAAGCTCTGCAAAGCCCTTTCCCCATCTTCGATAAACGAAACCAGCATTAGTTCCTAGATCATGGTTGAAAACGGGTTGTAGTAATAACATGTAGCTTATCAGGCAAACCTGGCTGTATACATAACTAAACAATAACCACAACTTTCTCATTGTCGTTTCAGCCTTAAATCATGTGGTCGAGCTTCCGTGGCTAGAACTCTATCCCTATTCCATTTTGTTTTCTGGATGCCATCCGCTCAATGTTGCCGGTGACTGGATTCTCTTTCGTCTTTCCCCCGATATAACGAACATGGTGGCATTCAGTCACTCGCTTCTTGGCAATGGCGGTTTTGGTTTTTACAAAGAACATTGCTCCTCTTTTTACTTCCATAGACCCGAAAGACCTTGGAATCCGTGGCTCTGTTGGTGATAGTTGTTGTACCGTCTTATACCGTATTGTAGATCTGCGGGCCCTCCGGGGAACCGGGAACGATGACTGGCGGATTCACGGGAAGCTAAACGACCGGTTGCTCCGAGTTGGCTTTTCCGGTGTAGACTAAAATATGCAGCAGGCGTAACTGTCCACTGGAACATAATTAAATGGTTGTGACTAGAAAACTTTAAAGTTGGGCTATTTGTATGTAGCGCGCCACAGTAACCATCCAACGATGTCTACCAAAATCTGAGTGTTCCATTCAATCCAATAGATTGTGTTCAGCTCGGAATATGAGTTTGTATGCCTACTTAATTTCAATTATCAGTACCCATTCTCCCAGAATGTCTCTTCGTCAATCGTGTCCCTTTTTCCACCAAGCCGGGGGAGTTGATTAGACCGATCCCGCGGTTCCAAGAAAATTGGGACTTTCGGGATTTAGAGTTAGTAATAGATAGAAAGAACGAATGAAACACAGCCACACTTTTGCCTGATTGTTCGCTAAATCAATTGGGCTAACTAGGTATGTCACTCGCAAGCGGATCTCCATGCACTTAGTCTGCACGACTGAATCAGACTTTCTGTCTGTGCTTGTCTGACCACACAGACTAATGACACTAAGCGTGCTCTGTAAGATACCCATACTGGTAGACGGTATTTTATCTCCCTCTGCTAGCCGCTCAAGTGGGTGTGCTGTTTAGCATGCCTTTTGAACAAGTGTTTGCGATTTAAGGCTGATGGATGTCCCTGTATATGAGTGGCCTTTTTTTTTTTTCACGTCTGTGTATCTACATCTCTATCGTGAACCTGCTTCCAGCAATTTCCACGTATGTGCGTTTCGCAGTTATACCCGTCTCATATCTTGATGAATCATCTCTTGGTCTTGATCTTTCATTCCTTTTCTTTTTTTATTTCTCCTTCTTTGTCTTCTTTAACGAAATCCATGCGTTCAGGATGAAGGTGTTTCGTTATTTCCTTGCTTGCCTCCCGATTTTCTCTTTGGCTGTCGCTGCTTTGAATAAAGAAGCTTCTGCGGTCTTATCAAAGTTGCCCAACTGTGCGGTATATATTCACTTTGCTTCGGACACAGTCTCATAACAACTGACTGCATATAGTCAAAATGCCTTGTGAGCAACATTCTGGAGTCGACTTGTGACCTTAACGATATACACTGCACATGTAAGAATGCAGTTCTGCAGGTGCAACTAGAGAAATGCGTCTTAGCGGACTGTACTGTCAGGGAAGCCCTTTGTATGTCACCCTACTTCTCCTTGATCTATCTGCTTACACTGTATCAGTCACAAAGAACACCACAATGACACTATGTGGCGCCCCCATTTTGGATAACAGAACCCTGTTTGTCTCCCTCAATAATATTATGGGAACCCTATCAGGCGTCTTCTGCCTTATCCGGTTTATCACAAAACTTGCCTATAAAGTGCCCCTTGGTATGGACGACCTTTTCATGTTGATCACTATACTCGTCGCCATCCCTTGTATCGTCATCAACTCGTACGCCCTCGCGCCAGCTGGCATGGGTACTGATATCTGGACCCTAACGCCTGATCAAATAACAGACTTCGGCTACTGGTTCTATATCATCTGTATGATGTACTTTGTGCTACAAACGCCTCTCAAATTGACATTGATCTTCTTTTATCTTCGCATCTTTCCGAGTACTGGAGTGCGGCGGGTTCTTTGGGGCACTGTGGTTTTTACAGTTGCTTACGGCGTTACCTTCATCTTCGTCATTGTTTTCCAGTGCAGGCCGATAAACTACTTTTGGTTGAAGTGGGATGACACGCATGAGGGGTCTTGTGCTAGTGTCAATGGTATCGCTTGGTCCAGTTCTGCTATTAATATTGCTATGGATATCTGGATTCTAGGTGTTCCTCTTTCTCAGCTGAAGAAGATGAACTTGGATTGGAAGAAGAAGGTTGGTGTTGGAATGATGTTTAGTGTTGGTGTCTTGTAAGTGTAACCGTTCACTTGACTTATATAATGACGTCTAACGTATGTCCATAGTGTTACAATCATGAGCATCTTCCGCCTCTATGCCTGCATTATAGCTGGCTTAAGCCATACCAATAACTATTCACAGGACTACCTTGCTATGTCTAAATGGTCTACTATTGAACTCAATGTTGGCATCTGGTGTGCCTGCATGCCGACACTACGCGTTCTTCTCGTCCGCCTCTTTCCCAAGATCCTCGGCACATCCAAAAAATATCTCAACTACGGCAGCAACAAAACGGGTGGCAAGCAGGGAAACAATGACGGCAGCAACCACAGCAAAGGCAGAAGCCGTTCAAACCTAGACACCCTGGCAGTTGGTGCGAGTTACCAGGTCGGCAAGGCGGCGCAGCATCACACCAGGGTCGACCCCATTGGAATTACCTGCGACCGCACATACGGGGTGGAATATGGAATGGACGATGATGATGAGATGCAGTTGGTACATCTGAAGACCATGGATCACAGTTATAAGGGTATCAACTCTTTGGCGCAGTCTGAAGATTCTGTTTGAATTGCGCAGGGTTTCCTATGTTGCTACCCAACCATACACAAACATGTGAATCACTCCGTATCAGGTTTCTGTTGGCAGGGTCGTAAGGCGTCATGCTGGGCGAAGCAAAATGTCACATTGCTTAATATTGAATAGAGATTGTTTAGCATATTCAGGTATGGGCGGGTTTATTAACAGCTGGCGAGCCAAGTTCTACCCAATCCTGAATGAATCTATATATGCTTGATAACATGCAAGTCGAACGAGGCCGGTTGGACTTTATTCGTCATATAAGTCAACTGGTGTGCTCAAGTTTACGTAGGGTAGGCTGGTGCTTATTGGTAGAAGAATGGCGGGGCCTTAGGATGTTGGGTCGTAATATCTATTTCTTCTTTTTTTGATACACTAGGAATGATGGCGGGTCTCATTTTCCTCCTTGTTATAGCCGCAGCAAGGATATGGTCAGATTATATAATTGGAACCTTCAAGCTCTGTCATCGCGAGGTATATGCCATTGAGAATGCGGGCGGTTTAACGTTTGGCACGAATCTTAATTCTGATACCTTTAGATAAGTCAGTAGACCTGAGAATGTTGGAATGGGAAGGAAACATGGTACACACACAGACACAAAGGACATCAACAATTTTATGTCTGCTCCTTAGCATGAAATGACCCTACGACATAGAACTAGTAATCCGGGTCTATGGGGCAATAGCGACCGCGTTAGTGTAGGTTGGCATTTTACGTTTGGCTATAAAAATCTTCCTTTTCAGCCCACCTGTCAGCGTTGGAATGTTAAAAAAACGCGATGAAACCCTCGTTCGCGACATTCACAAGGGGCTTTTGAGGTCTGAATTAACTTTCCAATTTAAAGTGACGAGTCAGATACGCAATTTCGGTACCCGTGCCGTCTTGAGTCTGAACACCTTTTCCTGTTTACAGATGAATAAGAGGCTATCAAACGATCAACTGTATTCCGCCGCTAACTTAACATGAGTGAACCTGACGTCAGTGTCGTGTTCAGTCAAGCGTAGCCTGGAATCTGATGACATAAGGATAAGTATGCACACGATTTCATCAGGCTTGCGGCTTATCATTCATTAAAGACAACCGGGGCTAGGGCTAGGGATCCCCTGCGACAAGGTATCCTGTGGACTTTTGGTCAAGAGCTATCGGTAAAAAGAGTCCTGCTGATATTCAGCCGGATGTATGACCCGAATCAACCATGACAGTGGTAGGTAGAGAGGTTTTATATCATTATTGATTTGGTGTTAACTGACTGTACTTGACGTAAAGTCAAGGACGCCTGTATGTAAGCTTACCCCATAAGCCTCAACAGTAAGCATGCTTGACATGGTTTCTATTCTTTTACTTTCCCACGTTAAGTAGAGGCCGATTTTTATCAAGGATAAAATGTGGGGTGATTTGTTATTTAGTTGCTGCCTAGTCTTTGAGGAAAGGCATAGAATGACCGAAGTAGACCACTTCCCAGCGTAGTCACTCCACTCCTCTACTGAGATTCACCCTGACCTACCATATGAAAACCCTCAGGCATTTGAGATATCTACTTATGCCGTCTCTGAGGGTGGTCCGTCCTTGGTGTTCGTCAAAGGATCCGTAAAAACATTACCACACTGATAACATGCTGTGAGCAAGGATTTATGTAACAGCTTGCGACGCATTTTAGGCATCATTTTAATTGCAAAAAAATACAAGTATTAATACTTGTAGCCTTTCATGTAAATTGTTTTTTTTAACACACCTCAACAACCTTTTCAATATTTCACAGCTTACTTTCAGTCTAAGATACATCTTTCGACACTTTTTATCTCAACAATGCAGACCAAGCCCTTCTTGACCGCCCTGATTGCCCTGCTGCCCACAGTTCAAGCCTTCGAGTTCACTGGGCCTGACCCCTCGGTCCACCTCGACTTCAGAAGGGAAATCGCCATCACGTGGAACGGCAAGGTTGGAGAGAATGTTTCCCCCAAATTCGATTTAGAGTGGTACTCCGAACCCGACAAGTTCCATAAGATCGGCGCCGAGATCACTCGCAATGTCGCAGACGTGTTCCTGTCTGACCGCCAGTATAAGATGAAGTTCAGCGAGAACACGAAGGACATGCTTCGTCCGTTTGCCAAGAAACTCGCTGCAGACAATTTGTTCTCGTTCAGGGCTATATTCAAAGACGGAGACAAAGAAGTTACGTATTACAGCCAGAACTATACTGTTATTGGACTGTACTAGGTGACGAGTGTTAGAAAGGAGATGGCGCCTATGTATGGAACTGATGTCTATTCAGTTTGGAGAAGGCCTTGGATGTTGGACAAATGGGGTTTTTGCTGTCTTGAAGTTTCCCCAATTCATTTAATCATGTATTTCTTTCCATAGTCTAAGCGAACACTAGGTAGGAAGGTATATAGCTATTTGTTGTTCTTACATTGAGCGTGGTGCTTAACATGGATATGGTCTATTCAAACAACCATCAATTAAGAACAACAGTTCATTCAAGCATACATCAAGATGAGAGTAGTCCATTGACTTTGTCTCGGTATATATTTCGTCGACTTCCTACCTGGAAACAAACTATTTTTGAATGGAGTGCAACCTTCAAACCACCTACGAGCGAATTTCTGAATGTGAATGCCAAGACTGTCCTCATCAGACGTTATCTTGCTTAGGAAGCCCCCGGGAAACTGGTGATTACGTGCACAGAGAGATGTTTTTGTTCGCGATGGCTATCAGCATCTTGTTTAGAGTTACGCTATGTTAACACAGCCTTTTTCCTGAAGCGGCTGAGCCACTGTGATAGCGTAGGGTACACCGGTTCTTTAACATAGTGCCATATGTGCATTAATTGGCTTTACATCCTCAAGTTTCACAATGAGCGTGATAACTCGAAGTCATTCAGCCACTGAATACATGTTCTGTGAAACCGCTCCCCTGATTGTACAAAAGCTGTACTCACCGCAACGAAAGCCACCGTAAACATTTTCAGTGGATGCTCAGTGGACCCGAGGTCAAGGTGAAGAAGGTCTGGGGTAGACTTGAGAATCCTTTTTCCCACGTTCTTTTGAACACTGTGCTTGTCGCGTAGATGGGTTGGTTTTGATACAGGAGCCAGCAATTGAGGGGCAGTTGATCCCGTCCTGGGCTGTGACATTGACCTCCTCACCTCTGTTCAAAAACTCGAGTTAGTTTATGACCCTAAAAACTCAACAAAGTTCGATACCGGTTTATCCTCCTAGCGGGTTACAGCATCACACTGCTTGCAAACAATGATACCTACGAAGGATCGCGGTAAAAAAAGGTCTTAAAGTCCCATAGTGGAGGTCAGTTATGCTCAGCTAGCTCTTCGATGACACAAGTTTAATCAACACCGTTAGAAATAAACCTTTGATTAAAATTTAAGTTGATAGGATACATAAGTTATGGACGCCAAAGTATCTTTATCCGGTAGCAAGTTCCAAACAATTAAATCCACTGTGTGCAGCTCTTCCCAAGTTACCCCACTGTATTATGTAAGGAGACTTCAAAGAAACGGACCTGAGCTCCGTTCCAGCTCTGGGGCCCGTGATTGGTCCGGTATTATCTAATTCCAACGCGCTACGTTGGCGCCATGTGCACATTGGACTGCAGTGGCATAGAGCTTTGACTAGTGCGTCAGCTACTGACAGCGACAACAAAGCCCAGGTTCTGGTTTGGACAACAGCTTCTCTGTCATCCATCCCGAACCGTGCATAGCGCTTATAATGTCAGGGTCTGGACTCTTTTTCTCTCGGGGAGCCGGGGTCTTGGATCATCCACTTATATCCCACCCCTCACTAAGCGGTGGGTCACCGGCAAGTGACCTGTGCCAAAGCAAAGAGGTTGGTCCTAGACCTCCCTCACATTCTTCCCGCACTTTTTCGTCCTTCAACGTACCAGGCACGATACGTCGACCAAGCATCATGGCCATTTTCTCTCATTGATCGCTACCATACGAGCTCATCAAGGCGCATTCTTTTCAAACTCATCCTATACTGGATCACGCCGCGACTACCACAATTATTGAGAGATTGACTCGGAAGACTATCGTTAAACGTCTCCCGACAGTATCACATGGTTTTCGAGATGTGAAAGTCTTACCCTGATACAGTCTGACAATGATTATACGCGAAAAATCTTAGCATTCTCAAGATCACCAAGTCCTATTAGGGTCTTCCTCCACTTCTCGTATACTCATGCGGCTAAGATGCCTACAAATCCAAACAGTCCACCTGGATGCCCGCCACCACCAGCCGATCATTCACTCCATATCAATTCCCTCGCCAGCAGTCACGTAACGGGATCAAACGATCCACTAGTGCGTCGTAATGAATGGAGCCACAATGCAATCGCTAACAACAATGCCATAAATGGTATGCACGACCTCTAGCTCCCTTAGGAGTTTGAATGAAACTGACGTGAAGCTCTAGTTAATGCCCCCTTTCACCGAGAACAATCTGTTACCTGGAATGCGGAGAAGCCAGACTTGTATGCTCGGCGCCAGGTTGCACCTTCTATACCCATCACGGCACAGAGCAGTGCCGACCATGACTACCGCAGTATCATCGACGACTTAACAGTTGAGATTCAACAGCTTAAGAAGGACCTCAAGCGATACAGGAAACCGGGTCCTGCCGAGCTTTATAAAGATAAGCTATTTGAAATTAGGGTTCATGGGCTGTCCCAGAAGAAAAAGAGAGAACTCGAAGCCATAATGGAAGATTTTGCAACTAATGTTGACGGGTCTCCAAAGGGGTCATCATCGCAAAAAAGAGCAAGGGTATCGCCACACGACCGCAACCACACATACTCCGAAGCTGGAGTTCGGCGTAAACAGGCTCCTTCTTCTCGAGGTTCCAGCCTCCGGCCGACTGACTCCGCTTATGCCTCCATGTCGACTGGTGGGGAGTCTTCAAGGACTCCTCTTAGCCACCCCATCTTGACTTCAACTCAATCACCAAAGGGTGAGGTTGAGGATTATCTGCGAGACGTCCCGGACGGTCTGTACCCACAACATACAATCATGACAGACAAGGAGCGGAAGAGTCTCGTCGTTCGTCGTCTCGAACAGCTCTTCACAGGCAGAGCTTACATTACCGGTATCTTGAAGACGCCACTTGTGCGGCCGGGTGGTAGCTTCATCACGGCGAGAGATGTAGCAGGTGGACAGGCGACGGACCAATCGCTTACTCATGAACTACCCGCTGATAGACATGAGCTTATCCGCGAAGCCAAAATCCTTCCTCCAGAACAACAATTTCATACTTGGGGAGACGACAAACATTCAAGTAATTCCGTCTCACCTTCTAATTTCGACAACGACAGCATAAAGACTGGAAACAGTGATGGAGATTCGGTCTCTGGTACTAAGGCGTTTCCCCCACTCCTGCTTTTGCCAAAACAACGAGCAACGCGACCCTGTGATCTGGACCCTGATCGTGCTCAGGTTCCGTATGAGAACATGAATTACCTCCGGCATTTGGACTTACTGCCGCCTGATCTATTGACTAGACAGCAAAGTAGCCAGGGCGTCGACCTAGACGCTGGAGGCTGGGTGTCCTTGAACCTCCTGTACAACTTGGCGCAGCTGCACTTGATCAATGTGACACCAGACTTCGTTCGCTTGGCCGTATCCGAAAACAGCACCAGACTTCAGCTATCCACTGACGGGCATAAAATTCTATGGCAAGGCGGATCCAAGGATACCAACTTCAGTAGCGACAGCTCTGACTACGAAACGCCAGAAACTCCTTTTGTCAGCAATGTCGATAAGTCGGAAAAGAGAAATGAGCGTTGGAAAACAAGGCGTTTTACTGACAATAAGCCCCAACTCGGCGGCTTAGGTAACGATGTGCCTGCATCTGATCCCCAGGTTTGCGCTCGAGTTGAAAGTTTCCAGTACAAGCCATTGTTTGCCTTGCAAAATCCTTCTTTAGGACACGTTTCTCGGGGCGGATCGGTTTCCTCTGCTATAGCTGCGGACAATGATAAATCTGGCAAGTCGAGCCTAGGCCTCGAAACTTTTACAGGTTCGGCTGATAGACGGCAACGCCACGAAGGTGCTATCACTTACTACAGTAACGCACCTTTCTGCATCGATTTAGCAGGTGATCAAATCAATCTTTCACAAACTGCTTGCATAGCGTTAAACTCTCAAAGTATGGAGAGTTCTCAGCAACCATCAGGTTCCGCTCGGTCTCCTCAACGAACAATATCCAGATCCTTCATCAGCTACACGCCGCTAACGGATAAATACCAGCGTCTGAATCGGAGGATTTCTGGCAAAGCTGGGAGTAATAACAATGGAGTTCAGGATCTGACGACCGATAGCTATCAGCCAAGCAGCTATATTGAACTTGATTCCGTTTGCAACGACGATCAGCAAAACATTGGGCAACAGCTTTTGAAACCGTGCGGACTTGGTGTTCTCCCTCATGATCATTTCAGAGTAGTGGTGAATACAAAGAGGCCGAAGCAAGATGTTCCGCGGTCCTCTGAGCCTGAGTTTGGGAGGTCAAAAGAAAGCATAAAAGGGTCAATTCATCCAAAGGTGGCCACACAGATTTCTGGCACTGCTTCTCGTGGGTCAGAAACAAAAGTGAACAAAGTATCATGCCCTATCGCGATTGAGTATCTCTCATGGCGCACAGAGAGATTGGCACCAGTTCCACTGCCACCCCCAGCCAGGTTCTTCCCACCGCTCAGCACCAACAGCTCAATATCTAGCGAAGATAACGATTTATCTACAGCTGCAGATGATCTTGGGTCACCAGAGAAGGATGCAAGCTGACAGGTAACCCGGATAGGGCCTTTCAGAGACCTAAGAGGACATGGTCGCCGACTTGAGGAATGATATGCGGTTCATTGATTGTTGACATGATCTAAGACTTCTACCTTGAAGGCTGGATCTTGAACAGGTTGGCCTTGGTCGTACGGAGTTTCGAATTTTCACTTGGTGCACGTCGATTGTCATGAGCTGACATCAATTCTTTAGTAGAGTAAAGACAAGATTTTGCTAGATTTATTTTCGTTTTCTGAAGTTATTCGTTTTGCTTCCGCTTGGACTCGATATTGTTGACATGGACTAGTCCACGAGCCCTGTGATATCCGTCTTTGAATTCCAACCAAATTAAACATTACGTAGAGTCTCAGAAACATCATGAGTCAGATTTGTCAAGGAATACCAAATCCTTCGTAGTAGACTCGGTGATTTCAAACAGAACAAATATGCGTTTCGAGGCAATAGATAGAGAACAAGGTAAATTGCTTCAATTTGTACATTACGATTCCTACACTTCGTTAGTCCTTAGTCGTCGACAGTGATATGGTGCCAGACCCTTTCTTCCTCTAGAGATGCTGACCGCAATAAGGTGGGTTTAAGTCAGTGCGAAACGCCTCAACAATCTTTGTGAGCCACAAGAAGGCAGTTTGGATGGACTATTTCCGCTTTTAGTCAAGATCGCTGAGTATTCATGAGCCGAGTTCTTGGAATATTGCCGTCCATCAAACGCCAGTCCCACTAGCTGGCTAATGTGGCGCTCCTCACTCGTCATTATGGCTGCTTGCTCACTTGATATAGGCCGATATCCATTGGTGAAAAATGTCTTTCTCTTCAAGCCGTACATAGATAGGCTTGAGTCGCTTTTGCTCGTCGCTAACCTCTCAGTACAACCTCACAGTTGAAGGCGGGTCAGTGCAGAACGTGTAATATAAGGGCTTAGGCATTTAAGACAACGCAAATCTTTCAATTACCAAGTATTAAGTACGGTGAAAGGGATTGGGATCAAGAAACAAATTTTTCGCATAAAAGTGCATTGCAATGATTGAAGATTTGCTTCATAGGGCCATCATATATAATACGAATTCGAAAAACGAAATCCATGGGGTTGTTCTTCCATTATGGGGGAGGGAGACAGGGAAAGAGACGAGTCAGCTTTTGAGCAGTGAAGTTATGCTACGCTATTATCATAGTGACTGGTTAAGGTACTCTCGTTGCATCGCTTGGTGTCAATATTGATGGGGTCTCAGTCGAGAACATCGACAAATCTCTACACAGGTCCTCGGCGGTCCGGGCACGTAGTCGAAAGCGCTTCCTCATAATAACCAAGGTGCGTCGTAGATGCAGTTTTAGGGCCTGCAAATTGCTGCCAAATGGCTTCACAAGTGGAGCAATTGGACAACAATGTTGAATAGTTGATTACAGACTTTGAATTGTCAGGGAATGCACATAGTCATGACCCGCTAGAGAGGAGGATAGACAATCTTAAGTGTAGAAAATCCAGCTTAAAATTTATGCTTTGACGTGCATCGTTAGCTTACTAGCAGAGTGGCGGTCACGGAGGTTATTAATGGTAAGTTGGCTAGAAAAGGATCATCCTGATCAAGGTTAGATCAAACAGGCAGGGAATAAATCGCGCACTGCGGAAGATATACCACCAATTTACTTGGAAGTGACATGATCTGACTGAACCTTTCTACTGGATGCCTAAACCCGGATCCGTTTTGGGTCCAGATGACTAGGATTCATAGCATGAAGTTCCGCGAAATTGCGGGTTATTTCCGGTGTGATCGCCACCAAAACTGTGTGGTTAAAGGAACATTTAGCGAACTGGCTAGCACTTTGATGCTTCATGCTCTTATACACCAATCAGCGTTGGTCATGCTTGCTTCGGGGCCCATGAAGACAATTGTTGATCTGGTCCACTATTCTATAAATGTCCAATCATTTGATGCAGCCTAAACAGGGAAATGCATCCGTCTCCTACAGCTGAGCTGACCCTAGACTCAATGGGCAGGGTTGGCCGAGGTAAAAAGTACCTGATATCCCAAAGACTTCGCTCACAACATCACTACATCTTTCCACTTTGGATCAAAGATTGTACTCCATTTGGTCTGCGTCATGCCTCGATACCTGACAATGCTGCACCTAGTCAGTCTTCTGACTATCATCAATCCTATATCTGCGACCAGATACGGTTATATAGAGTCAAAGGAATGTGTGGACCCATCGGGTTATGAACAATGCTACAAATCTAGAGACGCTGAACGCAACGAATGCATCGACAAGAATTGTAAAGGTCAGAACATTGACTGCATCAACGCTTGTGACTGCGTATTCGACGGGGACGTCATCGACTGCGCCCTGACGCATTGTTGGAATAAGGTATGAAGGACGAGTCAACTGGACAAGAACTATAGTAACATTTCACAGGTGTACAGTTGCGAATACCAAAACACAGTGCTTGAGCTGAGTGGCCCCTGCATCGATGAGAAATTCAAAGACATCCCCTTCTTCCCAGCACCCGACGATGCCAAAGACGCTTGTTCATGCAACCTCGGCAAGATCGCTACATCTCTAAATCGCGCTGTGGATGAACTGGACACATGTATCGAGAGGAACCAGGAGATATGGGACTCGCTCTCTCTTGATGAACAGACGGTATTCATCAAGGCTTGCAAGTGTTGCTCACAAAGCGGCATACTATCTAGGTATTGCCCTCCAGATTATTACATTATTTCCGAAACTAATCGTTGACGTAGCTTCTGGGATATCTGTCCTGATACAAAGCCGTCACTCCTCGGCGCTGACGAATACTGGAACTTCCTCATCTCGCAAGACGAAGATTATCCTCAATGCGGTGATTACAACGACGTCTACAGCTGCGCGAATGATCTCAAGTTCACGCCACCCGGCAAAGACAAATCAGCAAAGTTTTATGGCCCCGGAGAGCTTCCCAAAAATGGAACCAAAACAATGTCGAATACGGATGGCAGTATTACTAGTCCTCTGAGTGGCGCCACGTTCACATGGACAAATGGTAACATTGTACATCCCATTACCGTGGCGAGTGCAGATGCAAAACCAACTGATAACTCGAAAAACAACGAAAACAAGACTGACGATGCAGAGGAGACGGGAAAAGAGGATGAAGAAAAGACAGCAGAGGAGGATGAAGAGGATGCGGGCTCAGCCATAACCCCTCATTTGTGGGTTATTGTTTGTCTGGTGCTTGTCTTATTGCCTTGAATGACAGCAATTAACTTGTAGACTTGCTTTACAAAGTACAGCAACTATCTACAGTCTCCAGTCAATACTAGTCGCTCTGATTCCATCAGTCTATTATCTGCAGAATATTAGTAGAGAACAGATAGAACCGGGTGCATATTATGCCCAGTGACTGGAAGAAGTCATGAAATTATTACTTATAAAAAACTCAAAAGCCTATAGACATGCATATGATTTTACCTCAACTCGTACTACTAACCATGGCTGTTCCCCAGGCTTTGAACATTCAAGGTAGAGATATTGACCAAATTCTAGTTTCCATGTCAATTTACCTGGATACCCCTGCTTGACGGCCGTAACATCTAGATCTTCGGATGTTAAGTCAGAAGTCTTTACTTCCGTCTTGAGAATATCTTTGAACACTTTGATAATTTCCTTATTTGCTTGACAGGCGTTTCTTGCGTTTGCGACAATGGTAAGGCTTTTTTCAACTGATGTTCTTCTCTCAAGGATAACATAGTAGTCGCTCAATGCGTTCCCAGGCCCGCAGATCTTAGCGGCCTTGTCTATGGCTTCCAGCATCTCGACTGGGAACACGCAAAAGCAATCATCGTGTCTCAGAAGATCCATCCTGTCGGCGTGGAGACGTCCCGTCTTTGCAGATTGACTTTGGGACACTGCTAGAATGTCAGATATCTGAAAAATACAGCTTGTGAGCACGACTCGTAATTCTCACAACATACCTTCTCGTTCAAGTCTATTCATCTTTCTTGTATCGTCGCTCGTCTGACCCTTGACACTATTCTCCTCAGGGGTCCCCTTGATAGTGACAGTATCCCGAGTTTTCGTTTCCAGTCCTTTCTTCTGGACTTTCTTCTGTTCTAGCTGATGCTTCCCCGTCGATAAGGTCGCCGATCGTTGGAGAAAGGGAGCAATGCTTTTGTTCACAAATGACTTTGACACACCAAGACACACAGCGTCATTAACAGCATTTTGCATCCTAGGAATGTATTCGTCTCTAATTTGGCCATCTCTGACGTAATCTTCACTGACGTATACAAGTGCTGGGACTTTGGTCCATAAGGAGCGTCTTGAAGTCCTGCCGTTGAATGAATC
Organism: Fusarium armeniacum; assembly: GCA_013618295.1. Classification (NCBI taxonomy): domain Eukaryota; kingdom Fungi; phylum Ascomycota; class Sordariomycetes; order Hypocreales; family Nectriaceae; genus Fusarium; species Fusarium armeniacum. The sequence continues at coordinate 81,664 of JABFER010000054.1, forward strand.
ACCTAGTTCTTGTCGCTGTTGTTTCAGTAAAAGGGCCAATCGGGCCGTCTTGAAGTCCGTGTACTGTCCGTGAGGCTGGACCGACACCATTGCGAGATGCTTTTGGTAGAAGCCTTTGGAAACCCCTTCATTACGATCCAATGCACTTTCGTCTTTGGGGGTGACTGTGTAGAGCAGACCCTCAACTGAGTGATTCCCGTCCGAATCGAGAATATTGGCCACGCCTCGCTCGTTGATGTGCCATCGGAATGAATCGAGAATGGCAGGTCCCTTGAAGACGCTTCCAGGACAGCGTTGGGCCATTTGGGCAACGCTCATATTGCTTCCGTATGCGAAGTAGAGCTTGTTAGGTGGTTGCCCATGAGGGCATGTTGGCCGATGATTGAATAGATTTGATGTATTGGGAGAGTACATGGCAACGGATTTTAAATAAAGCAGCTATCTCCGACTCAACAGAAACCAGTAAAGGAGCAATAATGATATTTTAGAAATCCTTGGAGTGGGGTATCAGCTTGCAGCCCGACAAGAGATAGATAGAACCAATCAGACTGCGATCTAGATAATTCCCCACTGTCACGAGTAGACAGCGTGTTATCGGAATGTGGCCGGAAATAACACATACGCGGCCTAACTCCAGAGAGTCTAGGTTAGGTCTTGCCCATGTAAATATTTACTGGATGACTCGCGATCCTTATGCTATAAATTGCAGCTCTTTATATGAAGAGAAAGACATTTCTCATTGCATGTTAAAGAAAAAATGTAACTTGAATAATAATAAAGCCAGCGAGTAGTGTGTAGACTACCACTATGAAATTCGCTATGTTCAAACGCGTCTTTCCTACTTGAAGTATCATCAACTGAGACTAGCGGCCGATTAGGCTTCACGTATGTATTTCGCAGTGGAATCTACTGTTTCAGAAACAGTTAATTCTTTTTTGAGTTATTGGACACATGTCATTTCTAATCCATCTCATGCTTCGCGCATAATCTCAATCTTTCTCCACTTCGATTAGACATGACGATAGAAGAAGTTAATAATGGGGTCAGAATAGAAAGAAGGGCTTTGTTTGTCCAGAAATGCCTGCGTCAAGTGTGTTGTTCCCAAGTTGGAGGAGATGGATCGGGTAGAATTGATGTTGGTGTGCAGGTCAGAAGCTGACCGGGCCTTTTTAGCGCTGTGTCGGTCACCATATCGTACAAACCCTGACCGCCCAAGGTTTATATTAGCATTGCCGCCACTAACAAATCACCGTCCTAGTAATGGAGCAAAATGGAGCCCGCTGACAGACTGTGGGTATGTGACTCTAGTGATTACTGTGCTAAGTACTCCGTAGGTAGGTATGAATATATCCGCATTTGCACCAGCACACCGCTTACAATTTTCTTTTTATCAATATTTGTTATTCATCAAGTACATTTCAGACCTGCCTCAAAGTCATCTTGATCCAACATCCTACAGTCCGCGCATAATGGGTTGCTGGGATTCTTTCTGTTCCTTCTGGCAAGTTGACCTCTGATGCATCATAGATACAACTCTAACATAATATAGCTCAGGGCCATTTGAGAATCCTCGTCAGGAGTGGATCTTTCATCTGGAGCACATTGCACCTGAGGACTGGCCTGATGATTCTAAGCTTCGGGAATGGAATGGCCATGACCAAATACCTGCGCACATCTTGGATGAGGTTGTCACATTTTCGGAACGAGACGGGCAAACTTGGGAAGCCTGTGTCTGCGTGACACCAGAGGCCCCTGAGACATTTGTGTCTCCTCCCTGGTGAGTCCCTCGAGTCTTTCCTACGACGAGACCGGAACATGTCATCTGATTGCCAATACTGACTGCGATTTAGTTCAGTTGATTCTTATGGTTGTATTGTTTTTGAGGGCTGGGAAGAAGACTTGCGCGTTGGGGAAAGAAACCTCATCATCCATCCGGTATGCCTGGCATTCGTATGTCGACACAACAACATAACGCCGAAGCAGCTATGGGAGTCTTTCTACGCTGAAACTTCTCGTTACCAGTTTCTCAGAGATGATCTTTCCAATGGGCTCCTTCACTGTATTGATTACTTCGAGATGGGGGATAGAGCTGGTCAGGGTTTCGAATATGATTTTCCAGACCCGGAACGGGGAGCCAAGCCCGACCCAGAGTCTTTAGAGGCACAATGGTTATTGTCTCGGCCGACCTGTCTGCCTACACCTCGCAAGCTTCAGCTCGTTACCACCCAAACACCGTCCTCATCAGTAGGAATCAAGGTCTTCGAAATTCCTGAGATTCTTGATACCATCCTGGATCACATCATTGATGTACCTATTACTGTCATTGAATCTGAGCTAAAAACAACCTACAATAATTTCGACGCCCCGTCGGCAGTTACTGCCGCTAAAGCCTTGCTGTCCTTGGCTCAAGTCAACCGCTCGTTCTACCGAGCAGTAGTGGGCAATCGACAAGGCATCTTTTTAACGGCAATTCAAAATTTCGGATGGATGCTTCCCTTCTCGCCAGCTGATTGGGCTGATAACGATTGGCCTGAGGCGGTCCTCAAGGACGCAGCCCTTGTAAGAGAGTCACAGGTTGATTGGCGGGCCTACATGCTGGACTGCATCGGAAAGACAACTCCCCATATCCGTAATCGATGGAGGCTACACAAGATGGCAGTGCAATTTGCTCGTGGAAGGAACGGACATGGGTTCGAGAAGAACTCGACTTGCATATGGAATGCAGGGAGCTTAAGGTTTAACCCTGATTTGCAAAAGTCAGATGCCAAAGGATGGGAAGTTGGCGTAGACTGGTGGGGAGGTGGCAACACTGAAATATGATAAACGAGTTAAAATACAACGAGCAAACTCGTCATGGGTCTAAAGATATCGTCAATTTTGTTTTCAGCTGCGCAACCACGTCAAGGTGTTGCTGTGTGTCTAGACTAGAATGTCTGATGTAGTCTTTTCATTCTATTTGAAGCAAAACTTAGCCAAGGGCTGATTAAGTTCTACCCCGCACAATAAGGACTCTTCCGTCGGATATACTCTCCATAACGCCAGAGTACAATAGGAGCGAGAAGGCCAAGAACCATAGCTGTCCCAGCAAGCAATCCATTCCCCCACGCAATTCCTAGTCTCTGGTACATCGCTGGTGCAAACAGAGGAAAGCTGAAACCTGCCATTGTGCGCACAAAGGCTGCAGCTCCAGTAGCGCTCGCGGCATATCTCTCATATGAATCAACGATATATGTCTGAGCACATTGAAACGAAAGAATCAGGCCTGCTGCAAAAATTGCTGCTCCGATATTGGGTATGATCCAGTGGAGCTTGAGATGTGCTGCAACACCATAAAGAACAAGACCAGCAGGCGTCACTAGCGCTGTAGGTAACATCAGCGGAACGCGAAACTCTGGTCGTCCAGCATGATTGTAACGCTCTTTGAGCATGATATAAACCTAACATGGGTCAGCACGTGACTGATGTATAACTACAGAGCAACAGTACCTTATCAATCGATGGACCAGATATCTGAAGTCCAATGACAAAGCCGATACCGAGAGAGATATAGTTCAGACTGGCGCGGCCAGGTTGCTGATTGTATTGCTGTTCCCATACCACGGGGAACGAAGCGAATCTTTTCTTTAGTCAGCTGATGGGGACTGGTGAGGGGGCAGAGTGGAACTACTTGCACTAGATACATCAAACCATACAAGTAAGCACGGTATAGTGCAGTGATTTGTATAGCTGGTTGTGTGAAGAGCATGATAAAGGGCCGCTTCAAGTTGTCCAGTAGCAACGATACGAATGATCGATCTCGCTGCTCGAACTCGGTATGCAGATACTTATTGCCAGTTAGCTTGCGCAGATTTTTGGCCTTGACCTTCAAAATCTTGGGTGGGTATGTCTCTTGCAGAAACAAGAACGCGAGTACCTGAACCACAGCATCAGCTATAGAAACAACCCAAAAGATCCAACGCCAGTTCAAATGCTGAGTTAAATAACCAGCAGCTGCAGTATCGTTAGTTTATGTTTTATCTTAATATTGGAGACAACTTACCAATTGGTCCTACTGCAGGTCCCAAAAACGGAGCAAGACTGTAGATAGCAGTCGCCGTTCCTCGCTCCTCCTTGCGCCAGCAGTCACTAAGTACACCTCCTCCAAGCTAGCCCAAGAATGTCAGTTATCTTGAATTGTGAGGGAGGCATCGACATATCATACCGCTTGTGGAGCACTGCCACCGAGACCACTCAGAAAGCGAAAGATCAGCATCTGCTGCTTCGTCTGAGAGATTCCACACACAGTATTGAACACGAGGTAAAACATATTTGCTGATTGAAGAACAACAACTCTGCCAAACATCTCAGACAGTGGTGCCAATACGAATGGACCGATCGCGTATGCAAGAAGGAAGATTGACATGAGTAAGTATGTTTCAAATTCCGATGACGTCTTGAAATCGGCTGCCAAATCCGGCAAAGCGGGAGCCAGCATTGTCGAAGATACGGGAGAAATGAAGGTGAAACAAGAAACAAGAATAGTGGACACCCATTTCTTGCGCTTACTCCAGTTGTGAGGGTTACAAGGGTCTTGGGGACCGTCCCAGGTGACCTAACCGTGTAAACACAAGTGAGATGGACATGAGCAAAGACGTGTATATTACTCACAAGGTTGGGGTCTCCATCCTGATGCTCGATTAGAGGTTCTGGAGCTGACTGTGCCTCTAAGTCATCCGTAAACTTGATGGATCGACCGGACTGGCTTACGGTATCAGGAACTTCGGCAAGTAATGACAGTCGTCTTGAGTGTCGAGAAGTCTGAGGCTCGTACAAACCTTCTTCCATGTCATCATTGGCCAGCCAAGGGTAGTTCTGACGTGATTTGTCGTAGCTAGTCAACCCTTCAAGCATAGGACTCCAAGACCTCCATAGTGAAGAATGAGATGCAGCTCGGGAGAGCTTTGGACTGTTGCTTCTGCTCATGTTGGCAACAAAAAAGAGGTGTGATGACAAAAGATAGCGAATGACTAGGTAGTAAACAAATGTGGAAGCGAGTGGTTGTGGACGAAAGTAAGAAGCTGAGCGAATGACTTGGTGGTGCGATATTTTGGCAATGGGCAGTCTAGTTGCTCCTTTTTATCACCTCAATTCCTTACTTCTAATGGCGTTCCAGAAAGGCAGTGTTTTCAGTCAGGCTTGGTATTGGACGCTAGAACGCTGCTAGAACCAGACACAGCCCTTACAAGTAAATTGATAACCCGAAGCGGCCCACATCCTTTCACTTTATTTGAAAGAGTTGTGGCTTGTAAGGACTTGCCCCTATTACTTGAATACGTCAGTAAGCAGAGTAGGCTGTCGGATGCTTTTTACGACCAGATGTGTCTCAAGGTGCATATTTCCGGTCATTTCATTCTCAAGCAGGGGCATCGGCTCAATCGATGGTCGTCATCGTGGTGGCTGATGTGCTTGTTTTAGCTTGGCCTTGGCGATTCGGGGACTTGCTATTTGTTTAACCTGCATGTCACCATGCACCAGGAATTGGAACACTTGGGAAGGCCAATCATCTGCCTGTCCTAGAATACGATTCACGAAAGGCTTTTAGGCATAACGCTTGCGTAGTCATGCTAGATCGGAATTATGATATGTTTGGTCGCGTGTCTGAATGTGTTGGGATACAAGATGTAGCACGTGAGCTTCAAAGATTTCGGTTCTGAAGACTTGTTCAGGTCCCTTGGCATTTCTAAAATTAGGAGCCGATCGACATTGGTGTCAAGACATGATTGGCAGTGTTTGCTGATCCCCATTGTAAACTCACATTAGACTCAAAACCAAGCATCCAAGGGATGTGAGGTTACCTTGATTGAGGATGGCCCACTAGACCATTAACGACTTAGTCGTGGTCAGGAATCTACACAGCCACGCGACATCATTGGACTCTCAAAGATTAAGCTTAATTGACCCCCGATGGCCATTCCCTACGTCCATGTGCCAGCATGTCACTGCTTGCTTGCTTGGCATGAAACATGATCATCTCCCCAGCCTTGTGAAGCGGCACAAGGGTGACGCGTCGTGCGTCCAACTCATCTGATCCAAGTCTGTTGCCCAAATGATGTGAGATGTTCTATTTATGCCTAGTGGTTCAGGCCTTTCTATGACGCAGGTGTAATTTTGAAGGTACCTAGGCCTAATGAAACAGTCACTCGAGAAGAAGACCGAGCATACGACATGTTGCTATTTCAGTCAACTCTCCAAGCCACCATCAAACACCAGCTTCTACGAGGCTGAGCCGCAAGACGAGAGTCGGTCCCAGATTGTTTGATTTGGAAGAACAAAAGAGACATTCCTAAACGAAGACTTGAAATGTATAGGTTGGATTGGTCGTAATATATATAACAATGCATGATCCAGGTCAAAAGATTATCAATCCAGACCAAAACCACCTCATTACGTTCGCTTTTCAAATAGCTCAAATCAATCACTTCATTCGCTACACAAATTTCTTCACTTTAACAGCCATTCGATATCATACCTATCAATCAATCCCAAGTATCGACTCCAGCGCAATGGCTTCCTCTTCCACCATCGCTATACCAAGTATGAGGATCCTCGTCTGTCCCTCGGGCTTCAAGGGCAGTCTCCAGCCGAGCCAGGCCGCTGATTGTATTGAAGCCGGTATCTTGGCTGTTGAACCCCTCGCCTCAGTCCACAAGGTCCCTCTGGTGGACGGTGGCGAGGGGTTTACTCGGGCAATAGTATCTGCGACAGGAGGTTCGATTCACCACATCCCTGTAACTGGACCTGTAGGAGAGATCATCATGTCATTCTTTGGCATCCTCGGTCGAAGCAGGAAGGATGAGCCAGTCACTGCAGTGCTTGAAATGGCGGCTGCTGCTGGTCTGAGCCTAATCCCATCACGCTGCCGGAACCCAGGAAAGACTACGACATTTGGTGTTGGTCAGCTCATCCTTTCCGCACTAGACGCTGGAGCGACCCGCATTCTTGTTGGATGCGGTGACTCTGGCACTTGCGACGGAGGCGCAGGGATGCTTCAGGCCCTCGGCGCAAAGTTATTTGACACTAATGGGCGTCTCATCCCAATCGCTCAGGGCGGCGAATCTCTTCTGGCGCTTGACTCAATCGACCTCTCCGAAGTAGACTGTCGCGTGTTCAAATCCAAAATCGAGGTTGCCGTAAATTGGCACAACGTTCTTTGCGGACCTGACGGGGTGGCAAATGTGTTTGGCCCCCAGAAAGGATCTACTCCCGAACAAGCCGCTCGCCTTAGCCTTGCCATGGAACAATTGGCAGAGGTCGCTACAGGTATTCTTTGTGATGAGAAGGTGGGACTGGCTCCTGGAGGTGGCGCTTCAGGAGGGCTCGGAACAGGATTGCGTTTGGTCGGGGCCAAGTTAAAGCCTAGATACGAGATTGTCATGCAGTACATCAACTTGCATAGCATCTTCAGCGACTGTGAACTTGTCATCACTGCAGAAGGGGGTATAGATGATCAAACACCCAGAGGCAAGATTCCGGCCGAAGTTGCCAGGCTTGCCAAGAAGCATGGACTGCCCGTCATTGCAATCGCTGGAACAATTGGCCAGGGGGCTAGAGCGAATTATGACATCGGTATTGACGCCTTTACTTGTATTATTCAGAGACCCATGTCTCTAGACGATGCGGTCGAGGAGGCAGAGAAGCTTACCCAGGAGAGTGCGGAGACGGTCATGAGGATCGTGGTAGTTGGGAGGATGCTGGGTAAAGCCATCTGATAGATAGATGGGTCAGGTTTCGCGCCAGAACATTTCCATTTATGTTATCTAGAAGACCTAACAGTATGACATACGTCACTCAGATGAAACTCGGTGTACTTGATGGCCAACTTTCGAATCAATAAGTGCACTCAAATAAGGAACCACGTTAGTCAAAAATGCTACGTAGTAAAATCCAAGGTTCATGTCATGCATATATACTCTTGCACTCTTAGGTGCAGTCTGAACGTCGGCCTCGGCGTATCAGGGGGATCGCCGATCAGCAACATAAGAGACGAAATCATCAGGATGGCTTGCTACATGTAGATCATACTGCTTAGGTCATTTAATTTTATACCCTAAAACGGAGAATCCATCTATGACCCGGGACAAGACGACTGGCAAGTGGCCAAAACCAGGACATGTCGTTCCTTATTTATGGAAGGAGCGAGTGGTCAAGAGTGGTTGAAAGTGGTCGAAGCTGTTGACCACTCGCTCTTGCCATTGTCTGTTATCTTGGTAATTAAACAATCGCTCGTGCCACTGGTTCTCGTTCCAGCAATGCACTTCTCGCACTACCATAGAATGATCATCTGGGCTATCCAGATGTGAATCAATACAATCATTTGTCCATGTTTATATAGTACCGATGCGGAGACGTTATCAAGCTGCTACTTGATGGTGTATTTTACTGTTTCTTGTCAACAGCTGGGAATTGTCATCAAGATGATATTTCTCCAGCATACAGCAACGCTTTTGGGTGTATCTGGACTGTTATAAAATAGTCTATTGAGATCATGCCAGGTCAAGGTGTTTCGAAAAATCATGTGTATAACCATTTCAGCGTTTTTCGGGACGCCAATATTGCAAGAAACACTATTATTAGTTCTTGAGGATGATTTGGCGGATCGTGTTGAAGATATCCGGCATGACTTTGTGTCTAACTTTACCGTTTTTTTTTCCACTGAAGTCAGACTTGCCGCAATGCGAAAGCAATATGACTGTACTGGAATAACGTGAAGCATTGCAAGAAGCAAGGATAGTTGCAGTATATCAAGGTTGTGGATATTTGATATTGCGATACGGTACGAGGACTGGCGGAGTGATGCAGACTGGAGCATAGAAATTGCTTAGGGTCCCAAATGATGATCTCGGTGACATTTGAGGCATCTTTGCAACTTGGACGAGAACAATGAGTGCAAAGTGTGGAAGAGTAAGGTCAGGAGAGAAACTGAGAAATGTTGACGTAAGACGGGGATCATAAAAGTAACGGGGATGTTCTACACAACCAAAAAATATAATCACAGCATGAAAAATAAATATTGTAATTGCATGGGTTCATTTGATATTGTAAGCTACATAATGCACCTAAGCTGCTCTTGGAGATAGTTTGTGTCATATAGGCTAAGAGCCGATTGAGGAAGCGTCTATCTCACGGCTGGGATTCGTTTGTGTTCACAGGGTGGCCTTGGATGATGAAGTCTTCGGGCCAGAACTTGAGCTCGACACTATTGCCAGAAACCTCCACCACATCGTGTAGGCGGACTGATTTAGGTGGGTTGCTCTCGGTGAGAAGAATGCCGTCGTCGCGCGACTGGGGGTCTTTCCGAAGCCAGTTTTCAAAGCCATCCAAAGTTTTATGTCGGCCTGACTCGAGATAACTTTCCAGACGGCGGTAGAGCTTTGGCCATAATACCGCCTCTCTCAGGCTTTCCAAGATTGGCGTCTCAAGGATGAGCGGATCTCCTGGAAAACCCTTTGAACGTGGCCAGACGCCCTTGTTTGCCTTGCGGGCGGCTTTTGACTTGGTGGCCAGATGTTCGCGTATATTCTCCGGTAGAGTGTCGTAGAATGCTGGAAAGACATATCCCTCCGAGAGTAGGGCGGTGTTGACCGATGTATCTACCAGGCTCTCGTCCAGGGAGATGTCAGAGCCATCCGAGCCGTGCACGCTACCATCACCACTATAGATGAAGCCAACTAGACGGGTCCCAAAGCTATCAAAACCATTGGACAATACATATCCATTGACTTCCTGATCGCCAGAACTAACAACGAACGGAGAATCGTTAGAAAATTGCACACCTGTAAACCCGAGCATGCGCAATAGCTCATCACGAGCAGCTGCGGCGCCCTCCAACTCCTGGTTTTTTTCCAGGGCATCAACCGCTTCTAAGCGGATATTAACACCTCTATCGTTAATGGGTCTACCGGACGATCCCATTCGTAGTTCCTCGACGAAACCAGGGTTGTCAGGCTTGAATCTGATGGTATCACCATCAGGCTGCATGAGCTTTGCGATGCTGAATTTTCCGTGTAGAAGCTTGAACATCTTGGAGGTGATTTCCAAAGATAATGCTTAGTTGGAATAGGAGTGTGTTTGAGAAATGTAAATGTTGATGTGTGTGTTATCTGGACGTGCAAGGTGAAGGGAATTATAAGCTGTGCAGAGAGGCCATATAAATACTTGGCAAGTACCATTTAGCTGCATATTGCTGGGGCAGGGTTTCCATAACAACATGTCCTAGAGCGAGCAACAACTGTCACTGATTTTGAGGCAGCGACACCAATGTCCATTGACTGAGCCATGAACACTGTAAGTTCAGCTGCGGCTGAGCGGAATGTGACACGTATGTTTGTTGTGTTGAGAAGAACGCCGACATGAATCTAGACCAGCTTCCAGATGGCGGCTGGGAGATGTCAGCATGCAATGAAATACTATCAAGCCTAATCACTCATTCCGTTGCACACATTCTCAAGCATGTCTTTGGATTGTTTGAAAACAATTTCCAAATAATCTATGAACCCCCCATGTAGCGTTAGCTGCCGTGCACTTGCATGTCATTTCAGACATAACCCTTTTTGCAAATGAAGCAGTCAACCAAACATAAAATGTGGATAAACTCTATTGCTTAAGGTTATGGGCACTACAGTATGACTAAACACTGCCAATTGGAAGTTACCCTGCGATAACCTCCGCTTTTCCACGGAAGGTGACCTAGATTGCCCCCCTACCTATGACTGTGATTCAGCCGCATTATACGTGGGGATGGCAGAAATGTGGCTAGCTGAGAGACTGAAACAAGCTCAACTTAGTCAATCTCTATATGCCATATGATAACGATCTTTATTCGCTTTGCTCTTTCTAGCGTCATTCCCTCAAGCAGGATTTATTGCCGATTGTGGCGCTTCCTGGCTAACTATGAGACAAGCCCTGGTTGGTTTAGGCCCTATACTGATGTAATATACAGCTTTTCTGAAATCCTATGCGAGAAGTCTGCCTTGCCGTTCCAAATCTGAACCCTTCTATAAGCGGAACGAAATTGAACAGTGATATCTTGCTGTTGGACCGAAGCTACTCTGCACATGGTAGTTGGTGATGAGTTTTTACTAAATGAGGTGGCATTTGTGAAGTTAGACAGGGCTTCCAGACAAAACACAGTCACAATACAGATCAATTCCAATATGGAGGTTTGACAGTTTTGTTTTACTTCTTGTGGCTCGTAATGACAGTTTTCTAAACAAGGATTAAAACATTTTTGTCTGCAACTCGAGCAACGTCAGTGAGATGAGCGTGTTTTTGACAGGCTGTATGTCCGGGGGTCTCACTCGGTTGAAAAACAACGACTCCCTACCGTGGTTGTAGTCAGGCGGCTGAGCTGGGGTGGAACATCTGAATTAGAGGAGTGACTATCATAGCCAACCTGGTCGGGTATCCCCCCTTGCAAGTCAGTAGAGCATTTGGGAGTTGGATTACAGGCATGAGTCGAAAGGCCGCTAGGGGACAACGACCTATCATTCCTTGGGCAGCTCTTTAATTGGAAGAGATGGTCTTTGCAGGTGCCGATCCATTCCGCGACGAATTAAGTTAGCTTTAGGCGATAACTTTAATGGTACGACATAGCAATTTTGATCGGGTTCCGCGCCGTAAAGGACAATACAATTCGAGTTTACTTTCATGAAACGTTGTGGCAAGCTTTTATCCTGTCTAAAGCCTGGGTCTCCCTACTGACATCAAGCAGCCCATGCACCACGGCGCCGAAGAACAAAGACCAAAAACACTACAGCGCTAAAAGCTGATTGATTTGAGACCTACCAACCTTGGCGTATTTGCAGCTGACGAATCATACCGACTAGGAACACTGTACAAAGGTCGACTGTCAGATGACGACGCCACGATGGAAAGGCACATGAGGAAGTAGTTGTCTACTGATGAGTCCGTCATTGACTGGTCAGTAGTCTTGAAACATGTTGAGACCAATCGGCGCCTGCGTGAAGGGTACTGTCAAAGGCACATGAGACAGGCTATGGACGGAGCTGTCGCTTGAGGGCGATGGTACGCAAGTGACGACAGGCAACACCGATGATGCAAGGGGTCACATATGATCGCTTACGACGGGTAAGAGCGACAGTAGTAACAAAGGGAGAGCTCGTAAGGATATCTTGGATGTGTAAATCCGTGTCTTCTCTATGGGTACCTGGCTAGCTAGCAGTGGGTCGGTCACTAGCTGGTCGGGGTCGCTATCCATAACGCCAGAGAGGCGAATTCGTGAGAGCGATGCGATGGGATATTCCAACAATGGCTTCCGTTTTGAGGTGTACTTAGACAAGGAAGGTAAAGAGGATGCGCATGAGGTCGCCAGGTGATAGTCGTCGAAAGTGAATCGATTGCTGGCTGGTGGCGTTGTCTGTTGTTCGAGAATTTATTATGGGGACTGACACAATCATTTGACCTTCAAAGGCAAAGAGGTACCCCGGGGACCAACAGGCAAGATCCTCTGCATTGGCAAACACAATATAAGTATCAACGCTCAAAACGAGCTACAAGACGACTCCCTCTTACCGACTCGGCTCAATCAAACTCAAATACCGAATATTGATAGACAAGATAAATTATAATGTCCGGGGAAGGTGAAATAAAGATCAAGCAAAATCAAAGAACAAAGAGAGCATAACGGGAAAACAAAAGTACAAGGGGTATTGGCACTGCACTTGGCTGCCATAACAATCTTATTGGCCAACCAGATTTAGGCAGAAAATACCATCATTTGTGCTTCAGCCGTTAGGCTATTTGAAGCAAACAAAGAAGGCCAGTCTTGTGCGAACAAAGCTCTTTAGCAGAAGCGGAGATGAGGAAAGGAAGAGGAGGAAGCAGACTTTGAGTTAGGAAGAATTCTGCCGAAAACAGCCAGAAAGCTGTTTCAAAGGACAATAAATATATATGGCCCACAGATAAACCTGCTGGTTTTAGTCTGATTAAAGCCAACGACTTTCCCGGTTGCCTTGTCGACGACATGGATTTCATGATAGTCGAATTCGTCCGCACCGCTGATAACGACTCTGGACATTGCACAAGCTTTCGCTTCCTCGCTACTAAAGCCACAGCGCACCTTCCGCGTATTGACCGTCACGGTACATATATCACTGCTTTCTGCGAAAAATGGAGGAAGCTGTGGTTAATGTGGCCCAATATCCTATTAGATCAACTTTCAATACAAGTTCCTGACGATCGCATTGCTTTCTTGATTGACAAGGACATCATGTTCATCCAGCCACCGAATGCGCTCCATGCGCTGATCACGCTGCAGGATCACCTCATGATAGGGACCATGCACTGCAAAAGGTCTCATCTTCTAGATATATTGTGTCTTACTAAAGTTAAGGTTAAGGCACCTTCTGCGACAAACGACGCTATAGCTGGGTAATTTCTTCCTAAGATGGGAATTCTTGTTGTAGCCTGGAAGAAGGAACCACATACCTATTCTTGGCCGCGTCAAGGGGATATGAAGGAGTATTTGGAGATATTTAGATTATGCTATTATGGCTCTGGTCTGATGTAACCGCGGGGATCCGTGATTCCCGTGCTAATTAGGTATCAATAGTGGCTTGAATATGGATACAATTGTAAAGCCCTGTGTAGAAGCGGAGAAAAGGGTCACGAAGTCTGCTTATGTCTGGTTAAAGACAGGGGATGCGACCATGGTGTCATGGCGCGGATGGCGAGAGCCTGTTTCGAGACTTCAATGCAAAAAAAATCAGATTCAACAAAATGATGCTGGCGGGAGGAAAATAAGTGAGAAGCGGAAACGAACTAGAGCTAGTTAGTTGTCAGCAGAAAATAGGCGAGACAGGACATCTGGATAGAGATGTGGCTTTCGCAAGTTCCAAGGTAAATGGAACTCATAACACATGGTTCGGCGCTGGATAAGCGATAATCGGAGGACATTTTCGCAATTGAAAGACACAACACTTTCTAAATACTCGTGCAACTCCTGTAATTGCATTCCAATAAGTTAAAATCGTACAAATCGTACTGCCTGGACTCGAAGGTAAATCTTTCATACATCCAAGGCGGGTCGGTACTGGCTTTTGTATCTTGAATCTTAGTGTGATTCAGCATCCTCACAACGCTGAACAAGAAAGTGAAAGGTATGAAGAAAGGCATTGAAATGTCGATTGTAATTCATGTTATCATCACTACGTAGGTAAAACGGAAAGAGTTGAGGGTATTATCAGCACCTTATATACGCGTTTATTAGTTGGGATAAAACTGGCCTCAAGATTTGGCTGATTGGGGCTCCAATTATGTACTATTTGTGGCAGTCTCAATTTGCCATTATCTCTAGCATCACAACCCCAATGCTTTGAAAACACTATGCATACACACTGAAATGCTGCGATTACACCGTCTACTACAGATAGATGTAGCAAAATGGCGAACCGCCAAGAGTATCGAGTCCGTCTTGGATAGTGATCAACGGTGCATTAACACCCATGTTCAGGACGTCAGATTTGACGGCGTCTCTGCTGGGAGGGGTGTTGAGGATGGTGATCGTACCGGCGATATCTTTGGCTTGTTTGGGATGCAAGGCCTGCCAGACCCAATAGATACGGTCAACCATAGAATGATGGAGGAAGAAGACAGGATCATTTGGGGAAGAAAAGAGATCCGCAGAATCACCACCCATAACGAAATGCCCAGCAGCATGCATACCAAGGAATTTATCGCCAAACCGGCCTTGGAACTCGTCCTGCATAGCCTGAATGGTGTTTGACGCTTTGCCGAGGGTAATATTATAGAGGTTGGGCAAGTTGAGCCACTGATCGACTGAATAAGAGCTGAGGTCACGGCGAAGACATCGTGGGTTATAGTTCAACGGCGTTGTCGTGCCCTCCATTCCTGTCATGCCGGGACTGGGCGGTCCCAGATTAGCGACAGCTCCGGCAAAGGGACCGTCCTTGATGCAACCGCCGCCTTTGCCACTGGGGATGAAGATGTTTTGTTTGCCAGACCAAGCGCCTTCGTGCTCGAAATACTCGCCATCACCACTCATGCTAGTTCCAGAACCATCGAAAACGGGGTTAGTAGCAAAGTCACCAGTCTCGAACCAATTCCAGTACTGTGACAAATGGTAAGCTGGCGTCGTGGGTACCTAGGGCTCAACTTACTGGCTGCGTTCCCTTGTAGCCGCACTCATCTTGGAGAGCCTTTTCGTAGGCCCAAGTGAAGTATCGATGCCAGGTGAAAAAGTTGCCCTAAGGATTTGTAAGACTTCATGTTCATAATCGACAAACCATTAACCTGGTTACTTACAGTTCCGTGGATGCTCAAGGTTTGATTGATATGAACGGCAACAAAGTCATCATATCTACTTCGAGCACCAGGTGCAAAGGCCGGATCGGCTTTGGAGGGCTTCTTGCGCAGGCAAAGTACGGCATCAATGTAGGCTTTCTTGTCCTTTTTGGAGAGTGCCTTCCTGTAAGGCTCGTTAGCAACACGAGAGAGCCTGGAGGATTTGGGTTCCTCACCAATCACGGCGTATAGCGGCGTTGAAGATTGTGCATTTTCTGGGTCCGGGTGACCTTTTGGTGGGCTCTGTCTCTGCGTTCTCGAGTGCAGACGTCGCTTTCTCGTTAAGAGAGAGAATGAGGTCATTTGCCGACGATTGATCTGTGGGTGCTGCCGAAACGACATAACCTGAGGCGCCCAGCAGCGTGGCGAGAATTCCGAAAGAGACCTTCATGATTGACTTTGTAATTCTCTTGCGCACCTCGAGTATGTGAACTGACAATGAGAAAGGGGGAAACGGAATGAATTGAAGATAAAATAGGACTAGAAAACTTATGGCAAACTGATATCCAACGTACCGGAACAATTAACAATCCACGGAAGTTTTGATCCTTCCCCTGCATGCGTTCGCCAAGTCGGAGTAACATCTAATAGTAGGTAGCATTGCACCAACATGCATTTGACGGCGAGCAGGGTTTGATCTGGTTACCCGGAGTGCGGATCCGGCATTCCGGACCGAGACCGAGATGATCATGTCACCCTTGCGAGAGAGGCACAGTCTGCAGAATCAGGGCACAGTCCACTCAACGGGACGGAACAATATGACTAGCATGGGTTGACCACTCCTCGGTAACGGCCAACAGTTTTTTCTGCAGATTTTATTGTGAATCGATACTTTAAATGAAACTGGACTAATTTCTAGTGCGAGGGGTTAAGACTTGATACGGCAGGTGGATAAGTCAAGGTATTTACCCGATAGCATACACTGACTGAACCAACAGCACAAATTTTGACTGACAACAGACTAACAGCGAGATATACAAAGGATTTTGATGCATACAGGCTAATACGGCATCTGCAGGGGAAATCTATACTCCTTCTGTAATCGTAATTGACGCCAACCAGCGGAATGCTGAGATGAGTAGACAGCTGGACGAGACGGACGATTGGAAATTTGTGACATGGCTCAACTAACCTCACATCCCATCCTGTCTCAATCACGTTTCCAGTTCTTCCTAGCATTTTTTCCCAAACACTCAAAATGCTGTTTTCGAGATGCCGGCTCCTCCACCATTCGTTGTAAACACTGACCCCAAGCGCGTGGCAGAATCACAGACAACATTGATCATAGGGGTCATTACTGCCATCAACTTTGTCGCACTCGTTGTCGTCGCTGCAAGGACTTATACCCGCTTAGTTATCTCCAAGTCCCCGGGTGCCCAAGATGTACTCATGGTCTTGAGTGCTGTAAGCCTTTACTGTCGTTTTGGGCAGCTTCTCATCTTATGTCAAAGGGACCAGCCTATTCTCTAACATCATGTCTGTCTAGTGTACTGGGCTTGCGGGTACCATCATCTTGTATCTCCAGATTCCACACGGTCTGGGGAAACACGCCGACACGATCGAACGAGCCGACTTTACCAAGTTTAGCAGATACAGCTTCATACTCACGGTAGTCCCCCTTCTCGGAGGGATCGGCCTTTTAAAAGTCGCAATTGCCCTCGAACTCATCAAATACAATGGAAACTCATGGAATTGGTACAAGATTACTCTCCGGTGCATGATTGGTATACCTATTTCTACCTACGATCAAACAAAGTGGACTCATAGACTGATCTGTCTTTTGCAGCTTTTGTCATTGCATATACAATCGAGGCGTGGCTTTCGTTCATTCTCTTCTGCGATCCAGTCGCAAGGCAATGGGACCGGTCACTAGAAGGATCTTGTTATCCTATTTCCATGTTTGTAGCATTCGGTCTTGCTAATTCTGGTAAGTGGCGATCTACATACCTTATATACAACAACTTCTTCTGATGCGTGCTCAGCTTTCAATATCTTTACTGATGTTGCCTTTGCTACCTTGCCTATCCCACTTATCTGGTCATTGAAAATGCCTCTCAAAACGCGAATCTACCTCATTGTTGTTCTGAGCCTGGGATATGTGTATGTGAAAACTTGGTCAACCACGTACCATAAAGCTAATAACTTTAAAGTGCCGCGGTGATGGGTTTAGTAAAAGCTGTTTCCCAGATGAAGTACGATCCCGCAGGCGATAACACATAGTAGGTCAACGCATGCCTGCAACTTGCTCAGAATCTGACTGTTTGATCCACCACAGCCTTTACGACATTCAATTCTGGGGCCTGTGAGTATACCGCTTTCATCCCGTCGTCGCTTTCGAACTTACGATAGTATAGTCTCCAACTCAACGTCGGCACTATCGCCGCTTGCGCGCCCTCTCTTAGGCCTTTGGTGAAGAACATCCTGCGACTGAAGTCGGTGACCCCTGCGTACGGCTACTCAGACTACGGACAACGCCAACACAGCCTGCCCCTTTCTACGATTGAGGGAACAAGTGCTCCATCTAGCTCCAGGCAAGGAGACCAAGTAGTGCAATCCAAGCGCCGACACGATCCAAAAAATGCGATTTACGTCGAAACGGTCTTCGAACTCAAGAACGGTAGCCAGGTCGCTATCCTAGAAACAGATAGCACAGAAAGAGTGAAAGTTCGAGGCGAATCTAGTTAGATATATAAGACTACTGTGTTATGTTTACTTAATCTTATTTTCGGTCAGCGATTTTGTCTTCAGTAGGTGGTCACCCTCCTAATCCTTTGACTCTGTGCTGCCTCTATTGGTTTCTAGAGAAATGGCATTTTCCTGCTCTCATATATAGCGGTATTGAGCTAACAGATCCCTATTATGTGCTGCTTGTCTTTGACCTGAAATATTGGAATTCCAGGGATTAGGTGGTAGCGAAGAAAAGGTATGTCGGCAGCCTGTCATTGATGGGGCAAATAATTAAATTCTGACAGTATCTCGTGATTCAACTGCCCTGGTCGTGTTATTTTGTTGTTGACAGTCTGACAGACATAGACTTCCTGACCTTCCCAAACTATTAGCTGCATTAGCATCACTTTCCGTCCGAATATCTTTTCAATGTGTAGCTAATTAGGCCAACCACATTTGTTGCTGACACGGGAAAGATGAGAACTGAAAAACTGATTCGGGATGTGATCAGCGTAAAGGCACTACATATCTCATCCATCATTGGACCGCAAAAAACTGGGAACGAACAAGAAATGAAGGACAATTAGGACTTTACATCACTATGGCGTGCCAGTGGAATTGGGGAAAACAGGTTAAGACATATCTTGATGATTTTATTACTGTAAGTATTCGTTATTCCTTGCTAGCAAGCCACCTTGACTCCAGAGCTATCCTTCAACTAATGCTTTACAATCTCACAGTCAACTTACCAGACTCCAAGAAACCTGAGGAATGTCAATGATCACTGAGATGGGATAGCATGCTAGTTTTTTGTCAGGAGAACAAGTCCACGTGAAGACTATACTACCCTAGAGCTTTTGTCTGGTAGCTTGACCATGTTATAGCTCATGGAAGCACTGCAAGTTTTGATGTATTTTCGTCCAGTTGATCAATTCTCAAATTTTATCCAATCCCCAAATGGACATCAAGATGGATTAATAATAGTTAACTTGCTATCTGAAACGTTTTCCAGCGATATATATGAATTAAAGGACTGGCTGCATCACCTGGTTATCAACGTGACACAGGTATCTTGGTTTAATTAACCCCGCGACAGGACTCGACTCAGTTGGAAGCGACGCGACGCGACACGTTATTCCTTCGCTTCTCTGGGGCGACTAAACTTGATTCCTTTACCCATGAGCAGCGACCTCTTTTAACGGACATCGTGCGGGCGCGCTTCGTCATTTATCTATTTTCATTCTTGGACGCTCTGCTTTCGAGGTCTTACACATTGCCTCTTTTATGTACCGATTTTCGTAACTCTTATTTACGACTGCCGACCTTTATCCATCCTGCTTCTGCGTCGCCTGGCATTGGCACTTGGACTCGATATTGCTTCCACCGAACGCCGATACATTATTTCGACATTGCGTCGTGTATTTTGGATGCCAGATGCACTAGTTAAGGCTACTAACCCTAAAAGACCAAGTCCTGCTCCAGCTAGCTGCAGGGCCTTTTCTGAACACCGCCGAACATCGGCGGTAGTCTAGGTTGGCACTGACGAAAATTTAACAATACGACTTGATTTGGATAGATATTGGTACAGTAGGGGTAGGCTGACAGTTGCTTTCTGGGACTTCATTTTACTTTTCAGTCCGTAACACCTATGGCCTTGTTGAAACTAGTCATCACTAGGGTCTAGTGCTTGCAAGTGCCCAGCTTCTCTTAAAAAGCTGAAGTCAGGGCATGATCCTCACCACTAGCTTCCGTAGCTCTTATGGGCGAAAAGCTTACTCCTGGAATTATACAGGTATCAGAGTTATGATGCTAGAAATATCGAAAATAGGCATAAAAATATACATATAGCCACTATGCAGCTCGTTACATGTCGGATAGTAATTCTTCATTTACTATGTCATCCTCAGAAGTGGCCGAAGCTACAAATCGAAGGGCCTGCGAGGACAGACGGTCTAGACTGTACGAGCAGCAGTTGCCTTGATAAAAAACTGGAAATCGGCCATGTTTCGGGTCTGTATAAAAACAGAGCCAGGGCCCTTGAAGCGGCATACAAGACCTTCGCCAGTCTTCACACCGGTCATAGTCCCACCACCTGCTTTCTCAATAGAATATTCGCAGTTCCACGCCACAAGATGGCCATTATCAACAATGTGTTCCTCGCCTGACCGGAGCTATCAGCCATAAGTTAGCAAATGCATCGCAGACAGTGGGTAGGCTAGCAAAGTATGCTTAGTTACTTACCTCTAAACGATCGACAGCGCCAAAACTTGTTAACCACAAAATACCGTGGCCCTCAACACGAAAGACAAACAGGTCTTCACCGGAAAACAATGCCTTGCCAAGCCCTTGGGTCTCCCGCTTCTTGGTGACCTCAAAAGTACAGGCAAGAAAAGCATCCTTGCCGATTATCCACTGAGATCCGTTGATGTGCAGTGGTATAATATCACCAAAAAGTGTTGGACCAAGGGCAATATGACCTGGTCCATCATATTCTGACTCGAACATTTGACCACCTGTAAGAAGCTTGCCGAAGGAAAACTTGGTCTTTCCCAATAGCTCTATAGATGCTGACATGTGGATCATAGCACCTGATCTAGAGCGAACCGTGATACCTTGCTGTAGCTCAATGTTTAATACAGCATTGGTATCACGATGAGTAACGCTATAGCTGCCACCTTCAAACACCCCTCTGTGGTTGTGAGGGTAGGGTGCCGCATGAGAATATTTCTTTTGGTCTTGCTGATATGACATGGCGGCTTGTTGCACGGCTGCTGGCCTCGGGGTTTTGAAAATATTGAAGCAAATGTTGCGGGTGATGATGATTGTATAATGGGAACAGAGAGACGATATCCTTATATGTAGAATCAATACCTTGCCGCTAGTAACGTTCTAGTCTACTTTAATGATATTGGGGGCGTGGATAAGGCTGTCGGAAAAAAGTGCCTATATAGGTTAGTTCACGCTAACGTCGCTGTTTGATATTCGGATAGAGTATGGACTGGAAGTGTCTTACTCTACACTCTTTAGAATCTCTATTTAGAATTATCTTATTGGTATAGAAAGATCTCTCAGTGGATCTATAACGTTCAAACAGAAGTGGAAACCATGGCGTGAGGCTAAATGGCAGGGCTTTCTTAACCAGTACGGCAGATTCAAAGATGAATATCAGCAGTTGCCTTGTCAGACGCAAGCACCAGCCTAATATTGCCTTCTAAAATAAACAGTAGAACTTTTGCATTACTAGTGGGGCCAGGTGTTAATGCGTTCTAGGAAAGTGGGAAAATATTTATCCCTAGCAAATTATCCAAGACATACAGGTAACTGAGTGTAGAAAAGCTATGGTGAAACTGTTATTGGCTTTATGCGAGGGTAAGCTATTCTGCTGATAGCCTAAAGCTAGGAGTGTACATTTGCTAGCCACTCATAAGAGCCCTAAAATATAATAATAGCGGTGTATAACTCCAGAACTTAAAATAGAGGAGGTATTAAGGTTTGTTAGTCTGATTTGTAGTACGATTTAGTTCTACTCGGTGTTTCCCGACACTCTGTGGATCCCCGACATTAGGTGGATATACCAAGTTATCTCCAGAAAGTAATGGAGCTTGAGGTCAAGTCTTGACCCCAAGGCTGATGTTGTCGTTGTGGAATTCGTAATGGTAGTCTCTGGTCAAGGAGTTCAGCTCAAGTATTTGTGTATGGGATTATACTCTGAGCTTTAACTATTGGCACTTATTGTGACTATAAATTACATTCTGTTCGCCAAGGTAACGCTCTAAGGCCAACTTACTCATGCTCTGATATTCTCACTAATTAAAAAACTCAATGCGATGATGTCGGATTCTGTTGAAAAGTTTGTCGTACGACCAGACGGACGAATCATTTCTCAAGACCCTATTTTAATATTCGAATACGATACGAGGAGCGAAGAACGGCGGACTGTCCGTGTGGCTGGAGAACGACTCCCTTGTTATATTGTCAAGCGCCGTTCGAAGCTTGGTGGCGTTTGGGGACATAAGTTCCAAATAAACTCTACAAACGGAGGACAGGAAGTCGCCGGTATTGACTTCCATTGTATCCCACCCAGAATCGAGATCGCCATGGTCAGAGGCAACCGAAAGGTCAGAATCAATACCTACAATACCGTGCTACAATACGATGCTACGGGGGGTCTCGGTCGAGTATACTGGAAGGGTATGAGCCTACTGTCTCGTGGAAAAGGTTCATGGAAGCTCAGAAATACAGAGGGTCTCGTTTTGTCAGTGACTGCTGATGACGTTCAAGGCGGTGGTATTATCAGTTTGTATAAGAAGGGTTTGGATGAAGACGTGATTGAAGAATTGGTACTCATTGGAATTTCTCAAATTGAGGAATATCATAGGTTGCCAAGGGGTTATACAAGGGCCATTATTATGGTTTCATAGAGGCGGAACGGTAAAGCCTATAGGTTCAGCTTCTTATTTTAGTGTTTGGCAGATAGCACTAGAATTGAACGACTTCATAGACACTGTTCTGAATGCCATGTTAAATGGGGACAAGGCTTATAGAGAAGAGTAGAAAATCGTATCTGTTCTAGTCGTGTTTAGGATATAAAAGTTTCAACATTGCCCGGAATTTGGCTCAGCCTTCATCCGAGTCTTCCGCTACCTATACAACGTAGCTATTTTCCACACATTTCTTAACATTGAGGTATATCGCTAACTTCTCACCATGATCTATTGATAAAGTCAAATCATCTTCCAGGAGTAACGTAGCAAGACATGACTGGTGGAATAAACGAAGCTCAAATACAAGATTATTGCAAAGGACTTGTATATTGAAACACTGTCACTTATGACTTATAGGCTATTGTGAGAGGATCCGAGTCATGATGCTAGGAATGTCGGAAAAATTCACCAAGGACTAAATATAGTAATGGCGGGTTAGAGGCTAGGTAGTTGAAACTCTGATCGATTTAACAACCTCCGCAGGCTAACGAAACATCGGGAGATTAGGGCAGGTGGACGAAAGGTGCAATAGATGGCAGTTTCTGGTAAATTGTCTAAAGTATATCTAGACGCTATCTCCCCACCTAGCGCCATATGGAGCCTCCGTTTCGGGTCTCAATGGCCGAATTACTTGGCATATACGTTCGAAGCTTCTTAACAACTCTTTCCATCTGCTTGTCTTGGAATAGCGTGAGGCTGAGAACCACTAGCTCTCCAACCATATTAGTTAGTTAGTTTCTTAGTAGCGCCATAGTTTATTCCGAATCTTGCTAGGACCTAACACTCAGTGGGCCTTTCGGCATTGGATGCGGACTAGCGCCAAGATTTACGTTTGATTAATCTCACGAGCTGGATGCGCGGGCCGAAAGACCGGTCGGAAACATGAGGGGAACCTTGATAAGGCAGATTGTGTAACGCGGAATGTTCTCCCTTGGATTCAATTTTTATTAGCCAGCGTAGAATCTTGCATTTTCGCGTGGGTTGATTGAAGTCAAGCAGGGGAGCTATGCTGAAACCATCGGTGGTAGAAATGGGCCTCTACCAACGTCCATAGCTGTGTTGATCCCCAACATAGGTGACCGACCGAGGAATTGGCTGGAGAAGAGATAGCTATGAAAGAGCTCAAGGAAGCTACATGAGTGCGTTGCCTCTTCCCATCTACACATAAAAACCACTTTCTGATATTCTATAGCCTACATATACACAGTATGAAGATTCGATCCTTTGCGGTAGCGGCAACATACCTCATGCTACCTCTCTCCAACGCATCTCCATCTCCACCTACCGATGACACAAAAGAGTCGTCCCTTGCTCTGGAAGACACTTTGAGCTATATCTGCTGTTACCGTAGCTTCTCCACTGCCCAGGGGACGAATGTAACAAGATCGTTAAATACCAACGACTTGACATCAAAGAAGTGCCAGCAAGCTTGCCACGAAATGGCCTGAGTTTGGCGGCCCTCGCCGCCGGCAACCATTACTATTGCCACGATAACCTGGACCTTCTCGATAAGCAACTCAATGATGTTTAATGCAATGCAGTCTGTAGCGATGATAAGATTGCAAAGTGTGGTGGACCTGACAGCTAGATCTCTGTATGGGCTGAGAAAGGCGAAAAGCTTGAGAGGAAGAAGATTAAGACCAAAATAGCAAGTGGCGCTTTGTACGTATACAGGCGTACGCAAAAGGATAGCAAATCCAAGTCTATCTGCAATGGTAGACACAAGGCGGCGGCGGGTACCAACCTCCCCGTTCCAGTAGTGGGCTTGGAGAGCAGTGTTTTTATAGCAGTATTTATGTCAGTCGTGTACACCTATGCAGAGACCTACCTACTTCCAGGTTGCTTTCCATTGTGATAGTTCATAAATTTATTCGAGTTGCCGGGTGGTCATCTCTAATAATTCTGGAGTGTATTTTCCTCACTGTATCGGCATATTGTGCAGGCTATGGCAATCAGACTCAGTTGTATACATCAACCACGGACCCGGTGCCTCTGTTCCATGGGATAGCCCCCGATTTTGAATTGTCCGACTCGTGGCCTTGTTAAAATTTCCTCTTCCTGCCGTCGGAAGCTCCGTCTTCATATCGCGTTCAATGTGAAGATGCTCGATATACCTAACTAGACAACGTTACTGCTAAACTTCTTTTTGTAGAGCTTTGAAACTAATTTGTGATGACCAGGATCAGCTCTATCTGCAGGAAAACAAATGTTGAACTACACTGGCATGAGTTTTACCTGTTATCACTAATTTTCATTTATGCTAAGAATATTTCAATGGTATGCGTAGTAAATGTACTAGTCCAGACACGATTAGAGAGCGCTGAATGACGTGTTTTGGGGTGGCTGGTACTCTTGCGAATACTTTCTTGGCATTCCTTCAGCCAATCGATCCGTAGGTAAACATATTTGCATCATCAGAGAGCTCAATCATGCTCAGTAGGGTTGGACGGCGCGGCGAATGGCGAATACCGACAGCACACACGGTAGATCTTTTCCCAGACACAGGCTTGCATTAGCCGCCTTAGGCGTTTTACTACCCGGTTAGTAAGCAAATAAAGTGGGCTTTAAATTACTCGTAAGTCCAGTCAAAGGATTTCT
Source organism: Fusarium armeniacum (assembly GCA_013618295.1). Lineage (NCBI taxonomy): Eukaryota > Fungi > Ascomycota > Sordariomycetes > Hypocreales > Nectriaceae > Fusarium > Fusarium armeniacum. The sequence continues at coordinate 106,773 of JABFER010000054.1, forward strand.
CTCCTTTGTTATTTGATCCTTGCTGCCCCAGGCGCAGGTCATTTTGAACAATCGCTGACTTCTTAAACAAAAGTGCCATAATGAAAATGCAAGACCACCTCGTAGATACCGACCCTATCAGCCGTAAAGAAATTTCCTAACCACATTCGCTCTAAGTATAATTGCTCCATTACCTTCTAGCCGGTCTGACCATTTCTCAGTTTAATTAATGAAGAGAATGTAATAAGGACAGGGGGTTCTAACTGATCAAAGCTCAGTAAGACGAGTCAGAAATGTTAATCTTGTATTATGCCATATATGGAAAGATTTAAGTCAGTTAGATGATTGCTTTATTAATGGCAATATCTCGCCTCTATCTGCTTTACTGTAAGAGGCAACTACAATGAGAATGCAGAACAAATTTGGCTTTCTGTCTTGAGTTGGCAGGGTCGATTTCGGACCGACTCCCCATGCCCTGATTACCTTTAGGCACTTCGCGGCACTTCGCGGCACTTCGCGGCACTTCGCGGCACTTGATCTTCTGTCTCTGTATTTACGGAATTGGTCTAGTGGTCAACTTCCCACTAGTCTCCAAAGGATTGAAGTTGACTGTATGCCTCATCCGGCTTTCTACGAACCCGTTGATTACAACGTTGTTGAAACCCTGTAGATTTATAAAAATACCATGAGGTGGTTACCAGTCTTGGGGTTCATGCTTTTTGCAGATAACAAAAGTCCACATCGGAAGCATAGTCCAGAGAATATTCCATCTGATATGCTGAAGCTTATTTTCAGCTTTCAGCTCTGTAGAATATATGTGAAATACGATTACTGAAACCCTGGATCTGGCTGTCGATGAATTCTTCTGCCTCCGTAGACAATAAGATGATCGAGGCCATGGCACTTGTTTGATGATTGCCGCGAAAAGCTAGAGAAGCGTTAATTGAGGATTAGCTGCATTCGGCCACCTTGATAGTTTCTGGCAGGATCCTACACCTGAGCTCCATCATCAACCCTGTTATTAAACATTATAGTTTCTTGGGCATGAACGTTCGCGGAGACGTCTATCAGGCATACCCTCCATTGCCTCTACTGTCAGGGGCATCCTAGCTTGGCCGGTATTGGGGTAGGTGAGCATGTATCCATGTAGATCTTAACTCTGAACCGCAAAAGCCAGTCGGTCGTTATCTCCAACACGTTGGCTTAGTGAGATAATCTCTGTTAAGGAGTGATATGTAAAGATGAAAGAGTCTACGAGAAGTATAGTCCTTCTTTAGATTCCTACTCTTATGGTCCTTTAGTCTTCTCCTGTTTCTATTCTTCGACGTTCTAGCTACTATTGCAATCATGGCTAAATATGCCCTTGTCTTCGTTCTTGGGCTACTTGCGCAGGTACATAGTGGTAAAACCGCGCTTATCCCTCGTGCAAGACCTAACTATGGCTAATGTTCTGAGCCTACCGTTATGTATGTCTCAGACCAAGACGGCATGTCAGGTTTTGGCTATAAACCCACAAACCGTAACGATTTCCCCCATGGCGCAAATGCCAACATATAAGTTTCTACCGACCTTATATGCTCAAACCTTCAGAATGTGTGCCGGGCACCCACCGAGACAGTGGAGCTTTGCCAAACCGCTGCGGCAGCGGCCAAGAGTAAAGCAGGCCAAGAAACAGCAGATACATTCAATTATGCCATTACTGCATCTTCCTCTCAGTCTTCTACCTCAAATGTTGGAACACCATCCGAGAACTCTGCAGATCCATAGAGTACGATAGAGCCAGCCCTCAACATGAAGTTCTCCACACAATATGTCGCGATGGAAGGCCATATTGACCCTATATGGTGGTTCAATGAGTGCATACTTGCAGACGGCAACCCTGCTATTGGCAATGAGACGCCTCGGCGCATGCCTAACCATCACTATATCACTTTCAGTTGTGAGGGTGTAGACTCCCGAATCGTTCCGGTGATGAGGGATGCACTTAACGACTTTGTTTAATCCACAATGTACAATGAAACGATGGAAGATCGTCCTTTTAAGCAATATTATAAGCCTTGCAGTCAATTGATCTGCGAGCCTTTCGACAAGCAGACTCGTTTTCCACAATCTATCCATATTTCTACAGCTTTAGATATCCCTGATGCCGGTGGTGCGTTATCTGCGAACCTCCGGCATACTTTATCCGAATCCACAGATGATAATTGTGGAGTTTGTGGTTTTCTAAGCGGTGATCGATGACTCGCCTCCGCTGTGACCTCTATATCTGCAACCGTACTCAAAACTTCTGCCTTGATGAGCCCCGAAACCTCATTTGAATCGGCAGCAGTCAGCTTTTCTTACTTATCAACCTGTAAATAATTATGGTCCATGACTGCACAAAGGGTCCAGATACCCTGTGGGATCATTCTACCGGCATAGATGATAACGAGCCCTAGTTCTACAGTTGCATTCTCGGGTTTTAGCATAAATTCACCGTTAGGAGGAGCATTGAAGTTTATTCAGTAAAGGAAAGTTTGTTTCGTACGACGATGTTTCCCCATCTTAGACTAGTTATAGATAATAAAAGATTTATACACCAGAGTGAGACTTATCCTATAGCTCACTCGAAACGTCGCGAGCCTTCAACAAAGGCTCACTACTATACCGGTGAGCCCTCATGTATATATACATTCCTTTAGCACTAGGTAGAACTTAACTCATCAGCTATCAACAACACATCCTTACCTAAATACGCCTTACCCGCTCGATTCAATATTGAGAGACGTAACACTTCGCACCAGCTCAGTATAACGCAGTACGCATCTGTAACATTAACCTAGTACTAACTACTTTATCCCTTAGAAGCTACAACCATTATATTAAGGTTTACTAGTTTAACACCTGGTAAGATTTATTTCTATTCGGAGTTTGCCGATACTTGGCGGATCCCCGATATTAGGAGGACGATCAGAAGAAAGTACTAGAGTTTAGCGGTCTTCGCAAGGAATTCGCACACACAAGAAAGCCTTGCTGCAAGGTACAAGGCTACCCTAGGTCTCCTTTAGACCTCTCCTAGTGGAAGGGACCTTTATTGACCACTTCAATGGGTATTTAGTTTTACTGCGCCTCGTTCAATTCCTTTCGCCTTGGCTAGGCACTAAGTTGTTTTAAAATAGCTATGGTGGCGGGCTGAATGTCTTCAGACCCAATAGCATCGTAATAAGTATACTATTGTACTTAATAACCTTTATAAAGTAGTTAAGGAAAGACGATGTAGAGAAGCTTTGGCAACTAGATCTAGCTTGAGAAGTCATTCCGTCTTATCATCCAAGACTAAACACGATTGATTACATCTAGCCTTTGATTATGGTGCCATGAAAATGGAGATGATTGATGAGGTAGTATTTCGCATACACTGAGCTTCGGCAGACGATTTCTCCACTTGCAGGGCGCTTCTGTATTCAACAGGCATGGAAGGTTCATCACTTGAGGGGTTTACTACATTAGCTAAAATGAGACCTTTAGCACGGTGGTTCAGCTGCGTGCCCTTCATACCCTCTTTCCTGGCGATCCAGCCCTCCCAAGAGGGCGATAGCATAACTGACGGGCGCTGTAGCACATATAATGGAAATAGCCGTTGGCCAGACCTTTTATTTGAAATACTGTTACCACTCATTCTTTTCAAGTATTAATCTTGTCAAACGCTGTGTTTACGAAGGCGGATGGAGTTTTTGTCCCAGGAGCAAGTCAAGGACATGCGAAGCCGTATAGCTAAGATATACGGTATATCCATACTTATTATATTCTAAACTACATAGATATATGTTCCCATACAAACTATCTCTCTTGCAATCACACCTAATCTGAATACTAAGGTCGTGTCTATCAATATTAGTAGGAGATTATCAAAAATGATCTCGGCCGACCCTTACTGAACAAAATGTTCCATCACAAATCTTTCAGGGTGTAGGGGCACCGAGCGCTACAGCAGCGCATGCTGCAGAGCACTTCCCAAACGCAGCGTTGCAAGCGATAATCGATGCTGGAGCTGTAACGCCTACAGTAGCTCCCCAGGTAAACCCAGCTGCGCTGTAGCATGCCATGACGACACCGGCGCAGCCAGCTTGGCATGCTCCGTAAGCGATAGGGCCTGCGGATACCGTAGCCAGAAGAGCAGCAGTAGTGGTAATGGTAGAGGAAAACTTCATCTTTCTATGTGGCTACTATAATAAAATAGTTTTGAAATTGTCTCTGTTGCTCATCCTTATACTGAAAGAAAATGATGTTATGAGAATCTGCGTTGTTTAGTTTGAAGAGCTGAATAAATGTCACAGGTCAAAAACAGGTGAAGGATATCGTCATAGATGTTTGATTATTGCGTCTGTGAGTGAAGTGGTCGGCCTCCCATTCTGCGACTGCAACCAATTGGAGATCTTTCAAGGGGGAAAGAGTGATCAGTGGGCCACCAGCACACAAAGTCAATGACAAATACGACCTCATGGAACTAATTGTCCGCAGCAAGACAGCGCATGAACAACATATCAGGAGAGGATTGCAGCGACGTGCAGGAAGGCCTATGGGCCTCAAAAAGAGTTAGCCACTTACGCGCTATCGCTCAAGGTAAGAGATAGAATTAGTGCCAATCAAATTTGTCATCGAGGGGTAATTGTAACAGTTGTTTGTCATTACATGCTGCGGTCGCATTGATAGGCTTGTTGCCTCTTCTCCCATGCGGGAGGCCAACCCATGCACGTTATCTGACAGTCTTTGACGGCCAACAATTCCGTCACACCATCTGTTGGCCTTTGAGAGATGCCGCAATTTTCCAGTATCTGTGTGGTTACAGCACAAACAAATGCGATGACTAGTGACGAAATTCCCCTGCTTGAGTCCTTCTTTCGCTACTCCGTACTCCCGCTACCACAGCCTTTCGACAGCGATGATATCGACCTAACTAAGAGCCTCGCGGAAAGGTCAGCAAGATCCAACCCTGTAATTCTAGCTTCTGTTTCATTTAATCGCGGAACAATGAATTATTCCAACGGCAGTGATGGCGAACAGCATTCTAGGGTTCTTCTTCGTTGTTTTTACCAACTGTACAAAACGAATCGCTCGTTTGAAATTTAGAAGGCGCTTCAAAGCCAGCGGTACCATGGGTTGCTTTGGATATACCTCATCGCAGTTGAAGGGACGGTCCAGTTTAGAGACACTACACCGCTAGTGATCTTACGACACTCCAAGCAGTGGCAGACCGATGTCTAAGCACGCAGGGACAAGTTAGCCGTGGTTTCGGCTTAATTGAAACTGTGTCTGTTCAAGATGGTTGGATCTCGTGTCCCGAGTTTTGCGTCGGCAGGTTAATCAACTTCTATGCGAATCGCACCGCAGAGGCAGCTGCCGTGTTACGTCCTCGACTCCACGGCGGCTTGACTGGTGGCAATATAGCGAAGGAGTATGTCACAAGTTTTAAGATCAAGGTTTGCGTGTTGGAGGCATAAGCTGTTGGCAGCGTCGGTACTCGGATGTGCTATACCACTGGTCCGTGACTGACTCGGAGTCCGGCTCTGGCTCAGCCTCCTAGGGACAACTTACGACACAGGGTGAGTCGACTGTTGGTGGAACCGCTCTAGTGATGTTAAAAGAACAAGTTCCCTGACATGCCATCAATGAACTATCCTGTGATCCACGAAATCAACATTTTTCACAACATCACTATTTTCGCGAGATGAGAGTTAACACCAACAATTACAAGATGGTGTCTTCTGTCAAGCGGTGGGATCACGGTAAGACCCGTGAGCTCTACCGCCAGCTCGGAACGAACATCTACAAGACCAAGGATGGTCGCTGGTACTCACTCGATGGCAACATGGACCCAACAACGCTCCTCACCATGCTGGATCTTCCTCAGCACGATGAGAATAACATGTCCTGGGAGGAGATCCTCGAAATGTACATGAAGAAGGTGGCTACTTTGGACTCTGAGACTCTTGACAACGAGAGCAAGAATGGTTACCGGGTTCCCGGTAACATGTGTTATGAGAAGGAGGATTTTGAGGCTCTTCCACAAGTAAGAATTCGATCACCCTCTCTGGTTCGAGGCCCTGACTAGAGCTTTCCAGGGTATCGCTCTCAAGAATGAGCCCTGGTACAACCTGACGAGAGGACCTTATAGCCAAGTTCCAGCGGTATGGCTGGAACCGTCAGACCCGTCGGATCGGCGGCCGCTATCCGGAATCAAAGTCCCAGAAATCGCCCGTGCCATCTGGGCACCGACCATCGGTAGAGTCTGCGCTGCGCTCGACGCCACCGTTATTAGGGTGAGCTCAGCTACCAACACGGAGCTTCCCATTACTCTCATCGATGGGTGCGTTGGCAAGGTTAGCGTCGATATTGACCTCAAGACGTTTAGGGGCCGTAAGAAGCTCTTGGAGCCTATTATGACGCCGACGCTTTCGTTGACGGCTACCGGCGGGCTGTGCTGTGGCATCTCGGTTTTGGCTGGGACGCTGTATTCGGCCTGGTGACCGAACGTGACCGTGGCATCGTATATTGGCAAGAGAACTGCTGTGGCTGGAAAGGGCCGGGGATGACCAGGCCTGGCTGGGCTCAGATTGCTGATACCGTCACCGGAATCGGCCTGGCGTTCGGAAGATTTAACGGCTTCGACGAAGCCCACATCTTCCCGGGACCCAACGCTGGCTATTAGTAAGTGCTCCTTCCTGTTATCGCCACTTGATCATGACTCTGACCCCCAAGTAGGACTGAACATGGCGGTGCCGCAGGAGTCCTGTACGCTCTCCTACTCCGAAGCCAGAAGGGGGGTTCTTACAATGTGCAGTGCTCTCTGGTCGTATCAGACCTGCACATGCAGAAGTACGAAGTGTATAATGACGATCAGATTGAGAAGCTGAAAAAGCGCAACGCGGAACTTGTCGGCCACATGAGACACTACGACGAGATCGTGTCTCACGGCCGGAACAGTCAATGTGTCCGTGGATTTATCGCCGATCGGACCTTCGAGGAGGCGCTCCCCAGAAGCTTCTACCAGACCCTGAGCGGTAAGGGATGGGGGCTCCCGGACATTGAGGTGGTACGGCTACCTCTCCAGCTTTCCAAGACCAAGACCGACTTCCCCGTTGCTGCTTTCCCCCTGGGTTACCATCTGCCGAAGTGGGTGCCGGAGGACAACTTGAACTTTGAGAAAATAGTTCCTCATTCGGCTACTAGCTAGTCTCGGATGGAGAAGATAGTTTCATAGAAAGACGTCATCAAAAACATTTCTAAACTCCCTTTACTTCAAGGTTTCCCGACCGTATGCTGTAGTATTATAAGTATGACAATATTCCTGGACCTTAAATGGACAAGCAATGAGCTGCTACAATCGGTATGATTGGTTTCTATCGTTGGCAACAGCCATGTATGCTACAGCGAAGCCAGTGGTAGTTCTTTGCATTGTGATTCGACATAGCGTTGATCAAGACAAGGCCACTGCCTGCACATCTAGTCAGGGGCACGGTCGTCCATCAGAGACGCATATGTTTGGAAAATTTCGTTTGGTAGAAGACCGAAATAGGATCAGTAGGTGTTGAAGCCATGGAGTGAACAGGGAAGTGAAGGGTTGACGTGACGAAAGGTGGGGAAGACACGTCGGACGCGCGAGTGTCGACAGAGCCATGTCGGTTGGCTCGGTAAAATTTACCCCGAACGTGTCCAGCGACCTAACCCCCACTAGCCATTGTTCCGTTCCTGCATCCACTAATCCCTGGCTTCGCTCCCGGGTAGGCTCAGCTCTGGAATATATTCATGTTTGTTTTGGGGCAGAATATTTCACTGTAGTCGCACGCGCAAGTATGTAAAAACATTGTCGACCAAAACATGATTTCGCGCATGTTGAGACACGTACACTCTAACTGCGAACGGTAACGCCTGCATAGGGGGTCCAAAAAGAACGGCTTAGCTGGAACAAAGCCCGAATTCAGGTAATCAAGGAGCACTTATCAAGGACGGACATTATGTAAGAACCATCATGGTGATGATGGATCGAAAAGAGATGCACTGCATGACCACGACAGGTTTCGGATGCTCACAGTGCAGTGGTGATAGCAGAGATGTAAAAAATTAGATTTGCTAAAAAGCAATCGATTTGTCTTGCCGCAGGGCTAATCATTACCAATCAGCTTGGGTTTATATGACGCTCTATTCCACATCTGGCTCACAAGTGCAAGGTGATTGGTTTAGAGAATACATCAACACCTTTGAGACTCCGCTTCATCCAAGGCACTGAAACAACTCAAGTCTAGGTTAGGCTCCCACCCCACATTCTCTCAACTGGTTGACAATACAGCGCTCTCGATACCTTTCCTCACCAACACCAGGCTTCTATGCCTAGGTTAGCGGCAAACAAAATCAGCTTGTTTTTTCTCATCTATTTTCCTTTGGATGACGCCCAAATCTTTGCTACCTACATATAGTTCAAAGATTATTAACATAATGGCGGTTCTTTAGGATGACCCAATCCAACATCCCCTTCTATCGTTCTTTTGATCTCAAGTCCCTAGAACGTCTGATCCTACGTTCTGACACAGTGAAGGACGACCATAATGATTCCAGCGTCTCTCTAGACAGTATTGTTAAATTTTGTGGTAAATCAAATGCCACGCCCTGAGGACATTTTTCAAGGGTATTAGTGTTGATATGCTCTATGTTACCCGGGCTGCGTGTAGACTGAGATTCTGTACCACCTTCACACAAAATACAATAATTCCAGTATTCCACCGTGCAAAGTCCCAATGTCGCCACCCGTCAAATGATAGTTAGGTGAGGAAGATTGGTGCAAGGCTACTTTAGATGAAAGACGTTTGTTTAACTGTGCTGAAAGCGTATGATACCCCGCTTTTGCGATCCGGGCATCAGCCATGGAGCAACATTGTAAGGTCTAATAGTAGAGTTAAGATTAGCACGCAAGCCTTCATTCCAGGTGTAGATTAACTTATTGTCGCTTACCGTATGTCCAGTGCCAACCTACTCGTTAGGCTCCAACAGCAGAGTCGAGTACTATGCGATGAATCTTAGTGGTGTATGAATCATCAAAATCTTTGACGACTTTGTACCATTTGTCGAAGCCATCGAACCAGTCGTCAACACCCTTGAAATTATATCAATACATGTCCCAGATGGTATCATCGTTATATAACCAAAAATAAAGCTAACAAGAATGAGGCCAATAAGCATCTAGTGCAGAAAATAAAACTGAACACTACTCATCTATCTCCTTGGTAATCATTATTGCTCGGTGGTATCCAGGCCGCTCGTTGTATGTCTCTGGGTTATGAGAGCTGGCCAGATCGATCACAACAGATTCGGGGAGCCACTATCAGGATGATATTTGAACCAGCTCTTGCCAAGAACAGCCCAGCACTCCCCAGCGCCCACGTCAGACGAGGCGCTAGTCAAAAAGCCAAGGCAGGGGACTTGGAGGCGGACGGAGATACTAGTCAGGAGGTAAGAACTAGCCCCAAAATGCAAAAACGACTTTGACATGCACACAATCAATGGCATCAACGCCAGCCATTTGTTCCGCACAAGCAAGGCGCGCTACATATCCAAGCTCGGGACGGCTTCCTCCACAGCAGTAGGGTTACTGAGAGACTGAAATGGAGTCAGAAGCGAACCAGGAGCACTGGGGTTGTCGTCAGCAAAGTGAAGCGCAAAATACTTTCTCGAGCCTCAAATCTACTTGCGACATCTCAAGAATTCTAGCATAGGGAAGACAACCGATAAAGGCAATCGCTCTAACCCGTAGATAGTTTAGTGTAAACCTTATCTCTCATCTGCGACACGTCTTCTACTTGAACGCGTATATGAGCTTATGACCAATGTCACTCAGACTCGCCTAGAACCCAGCCATAAGCCACTTTGACCCCAAACTTCACGGTGTTGAAGTCAAGGCGTCAGAATGAGTGTTAAGAACCCCCTCGCCCCATCTCCTGCCTCGGATAATCTATCATTTATCACAAGTGTTGCACAATCACCACCTTCAACTCTACTCTTCAAATCCACGGTTTCATCTTTTAACCTCTTCTTACAATTATGGCTGTCACTGGCAGTGAATCTGCCGAAGATGCCCAAGAAAACAGGGGTCCAATTGCGATTGCAGTGGCTATCGTTATGATGGTTTTAGCAATCCTACTCATTGGCTCACGACTGTGGTCTCGTCAGTCCATTCAAGCACTAGGAAAGGATGACCTGACCGCGGTAATTGCTTTGGTATAGTTTATCCCGCGCTTTCTTCAATTCTTGTCTTTAACACCAAAGTTATAGTTTTTCATCATTGGGACTAGTGCGTCAGTCATAGCCAGTATGTTTGTATGCCTCTACACAGATATAATATTTAACCTTTTATGAAGTGACTCAATACGGACTTGGCCTACATATCTGGACATTATCTGATGACACCTTGGTCTTGTACTTCCGAGTAAGAAGGTCTTTCGACTGGTAATGAACTGAACGCTAACCTTGGCAGGCATTTTGGATCTCTATTTTACTTTATCTACAGGGTATCTATTGGATAAAAGTAACCATATTGCTACATTACCACCGAATTATGAATAAGATTGCTCTTAGATGGGTTTGCGTTGCAGCTATTGTTCTTATCACACTGTGGTGTATTACCCAGACTGTTATGGCATTAGTTCAATGTATCCCCATTCAAGCTGTCTGGGACCATAGTATCGATGGGAAATGTATTCCAAACCAACCAACCCTATGGTATATCCACGGGATCATACATATTGTCTCTGACTTTATCATCATATTAATGCCACTTCGTGTTATATGGAAACTTCAGCTCCCTACTTCACAGAAAGCGTTCTTGCTTAGTATCTTTGGCCTTGGTTTCTTGTAAGTTCTATATCCTATATATATGTCTCTACGTATTGACTCTTAGTTAAAGAAACATTGCTATATCAATCCTGAGGTTGCAGTGGCTTACACCCGTGACAGACGTGACCTGGTGGAATGTTACTCCAGCGTCTTGGTCGCTGGCAGAACTCGTTTCCGGACTCGCTTGCGCTTGCCTCCCTACTCTTAAGCCCCTCCTCTATAAGGCCAAAACCTGGTTTCCTCGCATGCGCTTCGGGGACAGTACTGTTTGTCTGCAAGATGATAATTGCGATGGAAATATGGAGTTGAGTACTGTTGTCATCAGTAGGAAAGATACAAATAGTGACCACAGAATACATCCGAGTATGGACGTGGATGTAAATTATGACGATAGAGAATTGAGTTAAGGGTAGCAATAATGCTATTTGTTATTAGCCTGATTGAGGACGATTAAATTACTCAGATTATTGTACAATGGCTACGTCCTATGTAAAAGGGTTTGATATAGCTTAATACTGTGTAATGTATTATCTTTCAAAGAGTAGTTTATAGACTTGAAGAGTCTGGAGGTACCGACACCAAAAATGATTGTAATACTAGCCACTACTGCAGGGGCCATTTTAAGGTTCCGGGAAGCATGTTCCGTAATATGCCCATTCCCGTCTTCTAACGGAAGTTACCAATTCTAGGGCTCTCTCAAAGTTTACTAGAGCGTAACTGGAGCGCCAAGTCGATAACTCTACAGTAAAGAAGGAATCACATGATGCTTCGATAGGTTATTTTCTTCAATACTAAATGATCTCCGTAGATTATCATTATATAACATTTCAGCCCTGGAAAGAAGGGTAAATTAGTTGGACGGTTACTAGTCCTCAAGAGTTAAACTAGCTCATACTAGGTTTGATTTAGCAGATGCATAAAAGTGTTGATATGCTCGGCTTACGGCACTTCTTCCGGTGTGGGTACGGGTTACTACCTATATGATTGGTTAGAGATCAAGGAGTGCACGTGGCGTGCCTGTGGGTTAGTGACACAAGTCCCCTCTGAGATCTGACCATGTATTTATGCCTTAATGTAGAGTGTGCCTAACAAGGAGCAAGTCTCTCCTGGTTTCGAAAGATCAGTTAATAGTGACTCGACAATATGCGCAACCATGATCAAGCCTTGATTCAATCTCATTCAACTTGTACCTGTGGTAGTTACTGGAAATGGGATCCGCTTTTGTGTTTGGCCATGCGTACGCCACTCGGTGAAGAATTGACCGAGGTTCTGGTCCTTGCAAACATGCATGCTCTGCTTGATAAAAGCACCCTGTATTAGCAGTCGCTTTTGCGGAGTAAATTTCAACGGTCAACATTTTCTGGTAGGCTTATGGAACGACGACGCTATTGCCGATGTGGGTCTCGTCGAAAGTAGGCTCACTCCTGATACTCCGCTTTGGAGCGGAGAATGGAGATCGCCTTCTTGGGTCGCTCGAGACTAATACTTCCTAATAGGGGCTGGAGACATCGACCTGCTAGTCAAAGAATGAAGGTCAGCATTTCGATGAACCTCAATCAACGTCATGAAGGCCAATCAGCATGCCTTGACGAAGAAGTTCAAGAATAAATATATGGTAATGGCCCTCCTCCCTTTGTTTAGTGTCATAAAGTTTACGCTTTGGATTTAATTGCTGCAACAGGAACTGGCATGTGAAGATGTGAGATTAGTCGTATTACCCCTATATTCCAGACTCAAGGAGATCATCAAAGAAAGCAAATCAAGAATACGGTGATAGCAGAGCAACTGGGAGTTATGTGGGTGGGATCAAAAGCTTCATGCCTGTATGCTAGTGAGGTTTAGACTTGGCGGAAATGCGTCAATCAAAATTCTTATTAATGATCATATTGTTTGATATTGTATGAATATTAAATCTAACCACAACTAAAAGCAACACTATAATCACGCATGTAGCCAAACTTCAATTGCGTTATGGTCTGGTCGATGGACAGTACGGTTTGAAAGGCTTTTCGACCCTGAAAAGCTTCACAGGCAGTGAATCTGAATCAGAGGTGACATAAATTGTTTATCAGAACTGACTAATGCTAATAACTCCACGTTCAACTAGAATTGGTAAATGCGAGGTGAACTTTATCATCTGATGGAGTAGTTAAGGCCAGAACGGCATTGGTCTAGATGTGAAAAGTCTTGGCGGCATGGATGTGGAACCTCAGAGCTTTCAGAAAAGGTATTAAAGGGGATAGGGTATGGTGATTATCCATAAGAAAGCGTCATCGATTCTACACCTATAACATTAGACTATAGTAAAACATCATCTTAACTCAATTAAGGATAGTATTGTTTGCTGTCTCTGAAATGTACTTAGATCAAAAGCAAGGGAGATTATATATGTAGCAGAAAAACATTAGATCACTCTTTCTGTTCATGTGGTGGGGAGACATGAGATCACTTTACGCCACGGCCTCTATGCGTTGTCGACATCGAAGTGGCTTTCGGCATTTACCGTCTTCTGCTTTTGGTTGAGTCTCAATAAGTTAAAGTTTAATAGAACGCTATCTAGTCATTAGCGTCTCCGAATGGAAACAACAGTTACACAAAACTGGAAACGGGGCTGGATAAATGCCGATAACCTCAAAGTATCTGCTTCTTATCCTCGCTCCAAGTCTTTTGCTCTTATTTAACTGATCATATATCGGTTTCAAGATAGTTGTTATTAAAGTCCATTGCCCATGTTCCCATTCCAGTTCCCAAGTCCAGGAAGCGCTTGACCGCCAACACTGTGATACAATGAGCACAACAAAGGCTCTTATATACCTAACCAAGTCTCGTAAGCTAGAAAATAATCATCATAACATACGTCGCAATATTTACCAATGTGATTGATTGTATCTAACTGAGATGGATTTCGCCAAGAATAGATGATCTGACATCCTAGAGCCCAGACCTCAAGTGGCTTGAAGCCTCTAATTCTACTGCAAAGGGAAGAGGTTATCTTACTTCTTGAGATAAATACAAGGATCATAAAGGAGGCGTGTACACTAATTCGCCACTTCCGACCTAAAAAGGAGCGTTGAAATTCTTGTGGCTTCAATGCAGCGCTCATTCTTATTCCTAGTAAGCGACATTGCTTGAAGCGGTCTTGCCAAGCGCTGGTGTGGATTGGCCACAGTCGCTACGAATCAGGTTCGCCACAACTTGTTGCGATTCTTGAGACCTCCTTGCTTTATGGATTGATAAGGTTCACTAGACCTATTGCTTAGATCCGGTGGATGTGTCAAAGCGCGTTGAGAAGCCTAGACCTGATATCCACTCGTTAAAGAAGGGGGATTCATATAAAACCGAAAGCACGCTTTTCTTCCTTTTCGCATCATCAGCACAACAGCATCGGACAAAGATCTCATCGACATAATGCTTAACACGAGTGCAACATCGGTGAAGCCTGCAGGTCTGGGGCTTATCCTGCTAGGGCTGTCAATCGTTTTTTTCATCCTCACAGCAATTATAGTCATTTTACGTTGCGTCGTTCGACTCAAGTACCGCATTTTCGGCATAGATAACGGTCTTATGCTTGCAGGCTGGGTAAGTTTTCATCACAGACAAGACAAAACATTGGGTATTAATAAGTCTTCAGGTATTGCATATTGCTCATACAGCCGTAAGCATTAAAGCTATTTATGCTGGCTTAGGAACAAAAGATGGAGATTTAAATGGTTATCTTCAGAGCGAAGTTCGAAAGGTATCTTATGATATTTATGATATTGATACTCTTACTAATTAATGTGTTAGTATGTATGGATCGCTCGAGCGATCCATGGCATATCACTGATTTTCCTTAAATGCTCTATTTGCATTACCCTCTTGCGCATTGCGGTCAAAAAAGTCCACCAAAGAATTATTTGGGGCACTATTATCTTCGTTATAGTGACTATGTTATATACCACTATTGGTAGTTTAACTGCATGCATGCCAATCACTGTTAACTGGAATAACCAAGGAAAATGCTCAATAGTCTTTTCGGAAAGTCTAGGTTATGTCATATCTATCAGTGCAATCATCTCGGATTGGATATGCTCTATTTTGCCTTTTTTTATGTTATATAAGTCCAAAATGAGGAAAGCGACTAAGATTTCTATTAGCATGATTCTTGGACTGGCTGCTTTGTAAGTCCCCTCTGGATTTAGTAGATAAGAATTAACCGCTTCCCAGAGCATCTATTTTTACTATAATTCGACTTCCCTACTTGATGCTTCTCTCTAACCCTCAAAACTATCTATGTTAGTATCCTCTTAATTATATACTTTGCCGCTTCCTAACTATAAAATCTCCAGATAATGTGGCATATATTTTCCTTTGGTCAATGCTAGAAACAGGAATCGGAATCATAGCTGGCTCATTACACTCACTACGGAAACTCATCAGCACCTATTTTCATTTCGACTCGACTACAGAAAGCTCTCCAGAACATATTACGCCATTTTCTGGGATCAATAGAGCTATCATCGCTTCCCACTCAGTATCAGCTGTACGCCGGACGTATAGAGGCGAAGTGGATGATAACTGGGAGCAACTCCATGATGTTGAGGGTGCATTGACTCAAAGGATTTACGTCAAGGTGGATTTAGAAATGCAGTCCTTAGAGAGGCCGGAAACGCCGCGGGAGTCACACGGGTCCCGTGAGGATTTAGTGCACCTATGATTATTCTGATATCATACATACTTAGCCAGGCTCTAAACGGGATAACAGCACAGAGACTCGAACCTTACTTTTATACAGTGGACTCATAAGGTAGAGATTGGGATCGATACTAATTCTTGTACATTATTTTGTGTCTAAATAGGCTATTTACATTATATCCATTCAACGTTAAAGAGGGCATCGGTTTGTCTATTGTTATAGCGACTTTTCCCCCAGACTCTTTAGTACATAGTAAACTCAATATGCCAGAACTATCAAGACCATGTAGTCTGGGTACTATTAATTATGTACCTTAAAGGGGTAGGGTTTTAGTAGGTATTCTGCTGACCGTTTATCGACCAGCATGGTACTTTTTAATAGCTGTTATCTACATGAAATAGAATCCTTTATGTTCTGAAATATCACAGGGCCTACGTTTTGTGGTACGAATTGATGTCGTGGCGAGCTTGCGCTCTGGAAAGGCTTTCCTGATTGATCATACATGGAGTCGTGAATGCTTCTCTTATTTTCTATCTTATAAACATTTATTAGTAAGGTAGTGTTCGCCAAGCGACTTTAGCCTTTAGGAGTGAAACTTCTACTTTTGATAGTTTATAGGCCTATTTATTGCTAGGGATATTAGTATATCCTAGTGCCTTATAGATCTAGACCGCTCTGTATAATGTCACTAGATCCTGGATTTTAAGAAAGATGTACAAGATCTGAAATCCGGGCGGTTTGGCATGTAACTAGGTACGCTGTTCATGAATAGTGCCGACCTACTTGTCCGATCACTGTTGAGCGAGATCTGGATATAGTATCCGATCCGGCGACTGAAACAACTATCGAAAGAACCTGACATCGTATGTATTTCATTTTGCCAGAGGTCCTTGAATTTACGACACAGTTGAAAAAGGAATAGTGCGTTCCAAGTCAGCAGCTTCGCGTGGAAGTGCTGATGATAACCACGGGCGATCTCTTCCGCCGCAAGAGCGATGGCCGGGTTAGCGAGAATCTCCGCATCCTCGTTGTGTCTTCGACTACAATCAGCCCGAGCCTTCTGGAGTAGACGCTGAAGCAGTAACTCGACCGTCGATTAACTTGTAGTAAGTGTTTGGACGTTAGTTTGATGGGTTAGCTTGGCTTGGGGCAGAGTCTGACACATGTGGATCTCCAATAGCTCTTGGGGCGAGATGTGAACTGTCTACCAATTGATATGACCATCGGGTATCTACAGCATGCCAGACACCCCGATAGAACCACCCAGATCAAGACCACTTCGCTCCTTGAAGCAACAGCTTTTGGAGCTTCGACAACGGACCTACCACATTGCTTTCCATATCTAGTTGTCAAGTCTATATTCCCGCTCACTGCTAATATCGTGGATCAAGTGATGGCGGAAGAGCTGTGCGACATAGAATGCGAGTATCTGGGAAGAGGATCAAACGCTTGTGACGTTGTCACCCCAGAAAAATATAATTGAGCGGAAGAACGAAACAGGCTGATTGAGTAGACATGAATAAAGTTAATATACTGGTCGGAGTTACCCACAGAAGACAGTGCTGCTACTCGCTAATACAAATGTCATTCGAATGAGGGAAAGAAGGAGTACGACTCGGAGGAACTTCCCAACGCATTGGATCAGTATGGTGGCTTCGACCTCGGTCTAACCCTCCACTAGCCCACATGGCCGGGGTGACTTCGAGCCGCAGAGTCACCTCTTTCCGATTTCCAAATCCAGGGTGTCATTACAAGGACGAGTTGACTCTTATGTGCCATTTATTAGCATCCCGTGCATCCAGCAGGCGGGAACGGTTGAGCTGAAACAGAAGTGCAAGCTGGCGACTTTGGTTCGTGACTGCCAAGTCTTACTAGCATCCTTTCATCAAAAGCAAGAAGCAGTAGGAGGCCTGAGCTAAAAAGCTGGTAATGGCTAAATGTGATGCCTGACAAGTCCCTGTTCCAATGTATAAATATATTACCTATAAGGGGTTAAGTTATAGCTTAAATGATAGGTGATATACAACTAGATATGAAGTATCTGTACAGGAAAGATGAAGAAGAGAAAAATATAAAATAGGAAAAGAACAGTATAGATAGACATTAAATAAAGTATGCAATGTACAATTTGTTAAAATAAATCTTTGTTTGTCTCGTACCATATAAAATGCCCGAAGTTCGTCTACAAAGACCAGTATTGCACCACAGACCCTCAGGTGTGTCTAAGAAAGAGAGCGATACCGATATCTGCATGCACCGGACTTCAAGCATGCACAGACGCTGTATCTTTATACACATCATCATCCAGTACCAGCAAGAAGTATCGTGTCCACCAGGTCTCGAATTGTTATGGATGACCAGACTGTTTTAGCAACCCACAGCCACACGACACAAACAATGGTCGCAAGACCCCGCATTTATCTGACGAGGTCGTGGGATCTAGCAAAGATTTCAAATAATGCAGCTATTTCAAGAAATCTGCTGGGAAGAAAATTCCAAGGCGCGTGGGCAACCGTGACAAAATCTAGCTTCGGACTTTCAACCACGTCACTAAATACGATGCGCGAAAAACCACGGAATGACCGGTTGATCCAAGAAAGGACAAGAGAGCGAATATCCAATCAAAATCTACGTAGTCCCGGAAAGTGGAAAGGGCAGTTCCATTTGAAGAGTATAACTCCGTACTACCCCATGTTTTCGACGCAGCAGGGGTCTTCTCCGCATCATAATGGCCGATGCAACTCCTAACTTTCGGGTCATCTATGAGCGAGGAGCATCAAGATAGTAATTCAGCCGATGATCTGGGACGGGAGTTGATATCGGCATCGCTACAGACAGACTCAGTTATTACAGCATCGCCAAGATCATACAACAGTAGCTCATTCTAAGAACTATAAATACCCCCTCTGATGTTCTTCAATTTGGTCCAAGTTCTTCAGCATCAAAGCCAGCGTTCAATATGGCCTTGACAATTTCCCGAGTCTCATTCGAGCACTACCGTACTGCCCTCGGGATTGCCGAGACTGAACCACGGATCTCTTGGAGATTCGATGGTGACGTTGCGAACTGGGAACAGAGCTCATACGACGTTGAGGTTACTCGGAGTGTTAACGATGAACCCAAATCCTTTTCTTTCAATTCTTCCGACTCACTTTACCTTCCTTGGCCGGATGCTCCCCTTGGTGAAGCAGAACTTGCACATCTTAGGGTTCGCGCGCACGGTCATGCTGCAAGTAACCAGCCCTCAACTCCCTGGTCCGATTGGGTGTCTGTCGAAACAGGCCTCCTCAAAAAAAGCTGGGAGAATGTCAAACCCATTGCTTCAACCATCAAGGTCAACGTTAGCGAACCTAAGAGGCCCGTATACTTCAGAAAGGACTTCGCAGTTCCTGATAGTTTCGAATCAGCGAGGCTCTATATCACCGCTTTGGGGATTTACGAAGCCGAGATCAACGGGAAGCGAGTCGGGGATCACGTCTTGGCTCCAGGATGGCAGTCGTACCATCACCGTCACGTCTATGACACATATGACGTTACCGACCTTGTTACTCCAGGCGCGAATGCGATTGGAGCCCTAGTTGGTGAAGGATGGTATTCTGGCCGCTTAGGGTTTGACGGCGGGAACAGAAACATTTATGGGAACTCGACAGGTCTCGTAGCACAACTTCACATCAAGTCAAAGAATGGTACTGTGTCCAAGATCTATACTGACGAGACCTGGAAGTCAGGATTCGGACCAGTTGTCACCGGAGAAATTTATGATGGAGAACATTATGACGGTAACCTCGAAGATGAGATCAAAGGATGGTCGGAGCCCGGATTCAAAGATGCATCCTGGCATGAGACTCGTGTACTTTCTGCAGTCGACAGAGTACTCGTCCCTCCAGACCAACCTCCTACCCGACGAATTCAACAAGTCAAACCACAAGAGTTCTTCACGTCACCATCTGGGAAACAGCTTGTCGACTTTGGTCAAAATCTGGTCGGCTGGCTGCGATTGAAGGTTGACGGGCCTGCAAACACGACTATCACATTGAGGCATGCAGAAGTTTTGGAAGATGGGGAACTGGCTCTGCGACCGCTTCGAAAAGCAGAAGCCACAGACATAGTCAAGCTGGGAGGACAGGGCCTGCTTGAGTGGGAGCCAAAGTTTACTTTTCACGGTTTCCGCTATGCTCAGATTGATGGGTGGCCTGAGGAGACACCGTTGGACGAGAACAGTGTTACGGCGATTGTTGTCCATACTGATATGGAGGAAACGGGCTACTTCAACTGTTCACATGAACTGTTGAACAAATTCCATTCCAACGTGCGCTGGTCGATGAAAGGAAACTTTCTTTCCATTCCCACGGACTGCCCCCAGCGTGATGAGCGTCTTGGATGGACTGGAGACGCCCATGCTTTTTGCCCGACATCCAACTATCTCTTTGACACAGCATCATTCTGGAAGAGTTGGCACAGGGATGTGTGGTCTGAAATGTCGATTAATGATAGCATGGTTGCCCCATTCTACGTCCCTACCGTTCCCTCGGCATTTGGCACGGTACCAATTCCTGCTTCAGTGTGGGGAGATGTCGTAGTGTCCAACCCATGGAACATTTATCAAGCCTTTGGTGACAAAGGACTGTTGCAGGAACATCTTCCTCAGGCCCAAGGCTGGATAGATAAAGGAATTCCCAGGAATGAGGTTGGCCTGTGGGATCGCAGGACTTTCCAGTTTGGGGATTGGCTAGACCCCCTCGCCCCATCTGATGATCCTGGAGGTGCAACGACTAGCAAGTATCTGGTGTCAGATGCGTACTTGGTTAAGATGACTGAGATCCTCACACAAATTGTTACTGCCCTTGGGAAGTCGGATCTGGCTGACAAATACGAGGCGCAACAGCTGGACCTCAAGGATGAGTTTCAGAAAGCGTGGGCACCAAATGGGAAGTTGGCAAATCGAACTCAAACCGCTTACGCGTTGTCTGTGGGCTTTGATCTCTTCAATGATGTGGGACAGAGACACAAGGCAGCGGAAACATTGCGCGAGGTCATCCGAGAGAACGACTATCTTGTCGGCACTGGGTTCGCAGGTACGTCGCCTCTTGGCTTCGCTCTGAAGGATGCAAATGCCACGGACGACTTCTACCGAATGCTCCTTCAAGAGAAGGTCCCATCATGGCTATACCAAGTCGTCATGGGTGGCACAACGACCTGGGAAAGATGGGATAGTCTTTTGCCCAATGGCACAGTTAATCCAGGGGAGATGACCAGTTTCAATCATTACTCTTTTGGGTCTGTTGCCAATTGGATGCATCAAATCATTGGCGGAATTGCGCCTCTCGAGCCGGGATACAAGGCAATCTCAATTGCGCCTATTCCAGGAGGGAATATTACACATGCCAGCGCCAAGCTTATTACTGGATATGGTACAGTTTCGACGGATTGGAGGTTGACGGATGCAGGCTTCCATTTGAAAGTGAGAATTCCACCCAACACCAGGGCTGAGATCACCCTACCCGGAACAGATAAGACGGAAACTGTTGGATCTGGATTACATGAGTTTCACCAATTGGCCTGAACTGTCAATAACACCCAATGGGGATTTAGCAAGAAAGCGACAATGTCTCAAATATCATATGTTATTCTTCAAGTACCAAACCTTGATATCTTTTTGTGACAAATATTCACAACGTCTGGTATCGGCCTAGTGTCATCTTAAGTCTTGCAGATCGTTAAACTAACTAGAGATAATACCTGTATGACCAGACATTGAATAATCTCGTTCTGAAACGGGCCCAGTTCTTCCTATTGCATCTCCCTTGTGTTAAAACATGATTACCATCCTGCGCTCTTCAGACGTGAATGCAATCTTAATTTCCAGCCTATGCCTTGAAGGGAAGGAGGAGTTTTTCAGCTTGCAACCATCCTTTTAAATTCAGGGCGCGACTTCCTTGTCACATCCCTGCCTAGCCCCCAAACTCAGAGCCAACATGCAGATTGTGGAACCAATATTCAAAATCTCGAACCAACATGCATAGTTATGTGACAAAGATTGAAGTCGTGTAGGCTCCCATGGCCCAAATAAAATCTTGCTAGAATTTCCTATCAGCTTGCCTGGCTTCCTTGACTCGTACTTCATACTTTCTTATAGCGGGTCCAGTACATTCCGTCACAATGTTGCTGAACATTCTACTATTTACGCTTATCTGGATGGGTCGTCCTCTACTTGTTTACGGAAACGTCTCCCCTTTCCTTACCCGCTATTTACCTAGGTCGTCAGACTACAACGAAGGAGATAGCATTCGAAGATCTCCTAGCAACTCTGGCTTAGGAGAGAGAGGCACCAAGAAAGAGAACAGCACTTCTCTTGATAAAGGTTGGGAAAATGCTATATTGTTTGCTTATATGGTGTATGTCGGTTATCGTCTCCCCCTTGTCATACTTCGGAACTCAGATTTTAACCACAGAGCTATGACTATGCAGTGAGCAAGAGCTAGATTCTAAGCAAGAAAATACCTCCATTTCCGCCGATATAGAGATAACTTGCACAGCATGCTATATCAAAGGAACAGCAACGACTAGATTCATCACTGATAAGGATTTCAACATAAGCCGGGCTTTGAATAACTTAACGGATCATGTCGAGAACGAGATCTACAATCTACGGACCGAAGTTGCGAATTACACAAAGGAATATATAGATCAGGTAACAGATAACCTAGACGATGGGTTTGATATGGGGGATTTTGATCTGCCAACCATGGATTTTGACCTCAATATTGAACTTCCTGAGATTCCAGAGTTCCGACTCGAATTTCAATTCGATGGTTTAGAGGTGTACATGCTCGTCGACACAGTATTATCTGCAGGGGCCACCTATACGCTGAACTTGTATACCTCTACTACACCTGCAGGGTTTGCAGTTCGTCACAACCTCGAAGTTGGTGTCATCTTTACCATTGACCTGATTGTGTCTGTAGAAGGTGAGATTGACATCAGTACCGGATTCCATCTAAAGCTAGATGATGGGGTTACGATTGAACTTGGCATATTCTCTGAGGAGATATCAAATATGGTTATGTAAGTCACCCTTCGATGAGATTATTATAGCATAAGCTAATAGTGTGTTTAACAGCAATGGTGGCGAGTTTGAATTTCTCCCAGTCTCTGTCGAGAGTGCTGGTGTAGTGTACAAGGCTGTCCTTCGTGTGGGGATACAAGCAGGCTTCGAAATATCATCATCCGACGTGTCCATTGCCGGGAAAGACATATTTCGTATTGGTGCGGGCATTGAAACGGGCGTTTATGCTAACATCGCCGAGCTGATCACTAATGTCACTCTTTCCACGGACGGGGACGACGAATGCGGTCTTCACGTCGCGGAAGCATATCAATTTGCGGTCGGAGCTACTGCAGGAGCTTCGATTGCCATCGAAGATATCACGTGGGGACCAGCTGTCGAAACTGAAGTTCCTATCTTTTATACTACGTTGGCACAAGCTTGTGCCATACAAAGAAGCAGTGGCACGATATCTGCATCGAAGGCAACTCTGACATCTGCCGCCCTCGTAATAAGAGGTGAGGATGAGGACGAAGCGGAGATGGAGACAACTACGATCTCTGAAGAAGCGACTTTCATTGCTGTAGCATGTGAGTCGGAGGGCCTAGTTAATTGCCCTGCATCCCTTCAGACGACGTCCAGGTATACAACTACTCGAACACATGTCACTGTAGTCCCGACCGACAGCGAAGTTTTTTTTCCTGAGTCGGTTAGATTCAGTTCTGTGAGACCAATTCCGTTCGGAGACTCTGCAAAGAAATTGTTTACAACATCAGGCATTCCTGAATCCTACGTTCCGCAGCCCCCGACACATTCGGCTACAATCAGTGCACCTGATGGTGGCGATGGTGGCAATGAAAATACCAGCTCAGACGCAAAGAGCCGAAGGTTATCTGATAGTGCCATTATCGGCTTGAGTGTCGGGCTTGGAGTGCCTTTTCTCTTGGGCGGAATTGCTTTGGTTTTGTAAGTAAACCGGTCGCAATCTTGGTTTCCCCCTTAAAAACCCTGATCCTGCACTGCTGAGTTGTATTGAATTTGATTGCTAATTTTCTTTCCATTTTTTCAGCATTTGGAAACGCAAAATGCGGCTTTCTATGGAAACATCGTCGACTTCCATCCAGACTGTTGAACATACATCACCGTCTTCCAAAATGGCAATTACATCTATCGTCGAGCTGAGAAGGCTTTGATCCTATCGAGTAGTCTGGTTTAGGTATTTTGTGTTGGAAGGAATCTCGTTGGGGAGATGGCCAATGTTGTGGGCCGTGGTGGACCCAGACGATACCAAGCTGGGTGTAGTTTGAGCCCATCATAAAGGTAGACATTGCTCTGGGAGGTTACAGGTGAAACTGAGAGGAAAGTTGGTGCTAAGGCTAGGCGGGATTATGTAGTGTTGAGGTGGTTGTTGTAGTTCCAGAGCATGAAGAGGTAATCATATAAAGTAGTACTAAGAAGTATTGAATGAGTCATCGGCAGATAATAAACCAGTCGTAATTGGGCTATCCTAAATATTTGAGCAGATGGCTCTCGAGTATCACACGGTGATTCTATCGCATAATCCGACAACGAAATAAACAGGGGCTCTCGTGTACAACTCAAGCATGGGCCCACGTATCTGCGATTTCATGAGTGCCCCAATTTTAGTCACTATAGAGAAAATAGGTATCAGCGCTCATGGAACCATTATCAATGTTTTGAGACCCTTTTGTAGAATAATATTCAGGAAATGTACAAAAATCATGCCATATACCCCTCATTTGATAAGTGGCTTCTAGAGTAAAAAGCTAGAGTATGTGCCTTCCGGTCGCATAGAGGATTGTCGTGACGGAATATTAACCCTGCCGAAGGAAGACCGAGGCAATCCTTCTCGCTATCA
Source organism: Fusarium armeniacum (assembly GCA_013618295.1). NCBI lineage: Eukaryota > Fungi > Ascomycota > Sordariomycetes > Hypocreales > Nectriaceae > Fusarium > Fusarium armeniacum. The sequence continues at coordinate 131,214 of JABFER010000054.1, forward strand.
GATCACACCGCCGAATCCTTTAAACTAATAACAGCCTCTCGCATGCGTTATGAGCCAATAAAAAGTGAAGGTTTGAGGGAATTATAATAGCAATGAGTTGGAAAAACTTGAGGATGTTAAGAATCTGCCTGTAATATATAAAGAGCACAACTTCGCCGGTTCAGTCGGGTAAACAGAGCATTCTGAAGCACATATTGAAGAAAAGAAAGTGCTCAAACATTTTCAAACAATTAACCATACACAAACACTTTCCACCCGTCAATTGTCCAAATACCAACAGCAACGCTTTCTCCGATCATGCGTGCCGCTACTGCTTTCATCACGCTCGCCCTCTCGGGTCTTGCCACTGCCTCGCCCCAAGGGGTCCCCGATAAGCCAATCGAGTTCTATGGTCGCATGTACGCCGACTCTGCTACCTGCAGCGGAACTGGAACCAGATATGCCTACCTCGGCTCGATGGGCAACTGCATCAACAAGCCCGTCCCCGGAACCGGCTCAGCCACGATGGTGGTGGGAGAGGTTAGCAAGTATTTCTTTGCAGGATGGACCGGACCCGACTGCACCGGCAAGGTGGTCCTCATTGTATCCAACGTTGGAGAGTGTGTTGACTTGGGCGGTACCGATGTTCAGAGCTGGTCTAATGATATGAAGCCGTTCGGAAAGTGAGGGGATGCTCAATGCATAACAAACCATATTTTATTTAGATCACAAGTGGATACTTGTTAGGTGCTGGCTACATGAGATGTACATGAGTGGAGAAAAAATGAAATTTACGATTACCGACTCTGACTTTGCTAATCTTGCTGTGTCGCTTATCTTTGATTATTGGCGGTTGGCTTTCTGGCATGATCGTTCTTGAAAGGACTACCCATACCTACCCTATATCTGAACCCAAAAATGAATGTCTTTGCATGAACATTACCCTCTAGGCTAGCTTGAGTTACTGATGCGAGATATACGAATCGTGCGACATGCATCCTCGTCGTCTCCATTATTTTAATTTGTCATCCCTGCTTACTTCTCGCCGTCTTTCTTGCCATAATGACCTTTCCTGTTATGTGAATCTGTTGAGCCACGGAGATTACCTGACGGAACGGGAAATCGGTTTCAAGAAAGTTTATGCCCGATGTACCAGCGCATTGTGGTACTTTGTATACTGCCACCAGACCCCTGCAGGAATGTGCTGAATTCTGAACAGTGACGCTGTCCATTGTTTGATCTCCAGTATAAATCATGATCATAAATAACGACCTACTTCAATGCACAACCTGACCGCCTGATTAACGCTACCTAAATTGAACGATGCATGCGCATACGATATTCGACTCGATGAGTTGCAGTACATGAGTGTACAAGGTTGATAACGGCTGCCCTTGCCTCGTCTGTTCCAACCCCCTTCATCTCACGGGTCGCGTACTCCCTTGTCCGCAAAAGCAAAGTGTAAAACTCGGTGTTTTACTATACCCTGCCACCACCTTCCACAGACAAAGTGACAGATTGTCTCTGAAAATTGCCCAATATCTTACCAAGTCAGGGATGCTTCTGCCTGGCGTTTATGGTGTAAATCTAAGAAATCAACGTCCGACGGCGACAATGACCGGTTCCCCGCATTCAGCGGCCAAGTTAGCAGCCATAGGGCTAATTTCCTACTAATCCAGTGATGTGCCGACGACCTCCGAGACAGTCTAAGACCTAAATGCCTTTTCAATTGGCCTTCTGGGCGGAGTCTGCGCAGGGCAACCATGTTTGGGGCGGTGCTAAGGCGGGACGGGGAATAGGCTCCGTAGGGCCGACTGGGCTTACATCTCAATGGGACGGCCCGGACGGAAGATGGGTTCCAATTCCGGTACTTGATCGACCAAAAGATACCGCTGTTGTTCTGTTGCAAGATGAATAAACCACTGCTACATTATGTTATGACATGTGTATTCTAGATGGTTAATATTAGTGGATGTTCTGGGGTGCCTTACATATTCTTATCTCATATGTCTAGTACTTCGTTATGACCCTGTGGCTTTCAGCTTGCGACAGGACAATCATGCTAGATTTCTACAGAGTGTTGATTGACACCAGCCAAGTCGATCATCAAATAATGGAGCCGCAGCAGCTTGAGTTCTTAGTGCATAACCAACCATGTATTACGGCGTTCAAATCACAAAAGCGGTCAGAATCCCCTTGCACCAGGTAACGGTCAAGCTGAGCTACGACGTCATAAAGGAATCATTGACACCAGATTATGAACAGCAGAAAATAAGTAGGGGTGTGTCGATGCTTTGAATGCGAATGACAGGCATGTCCACTGTTCGAGGCACAACCTACAGTTAGACAGGTCTCAGGATCAGATGTAAAATCTCAAACAGCACGTATGAACACTACATTGCCCGTTACCGGCTCTCCGAGTCATACTATTAACCCTGTATTATAACAGGTGTTTTGGGACTCCGGCATGAGCTTATACGGTATTGACCACTTGTATCTTCCGCCCCAAATCGCATTCCCTTTGTGGATTTCGGTGCCGGAACTGTTGGGTACGTGGCTCTGGTTCGCAAGTCCACATTTTACCAGAATTAGGTTGTTCGATGTACTAAAACACAAGAACTGGTTAATCGAGGGAGATGTGTACAAATACTACCGCAGCTTCGAGACAAGGGTCAGAGAACGACACGTATTGTGTTAATCACGACTTATATCAACTTTACTATTGGAAGCTTTTTGTCTGGGACTCTCAAGTGCGTCAAAGGGATAAGATCGACATATACTTATTTCTTTTCCAAGCTGCTTATCACACATCATTTTATGCTGTTTCTAATATTGACAACTAATAACTGGTCCACAATAAAAGTTGTTCAGCTGTCCCATATGTCTTATCAACCCGCCCTAGTCCGATCATCATCGAGAAAACATGGACAGCGTCCAAGGCCAACAACATGGCCGTACATCGAAGAACCCGATGCTTACGGTCTGTTGCTTTCCTGCCCTTATTTGCCCAAACACCTAGTCACTTCCCGTTGTACTACTCACCTAAGACACATACGTAACCAACAATCTCAACATCTGTAAAACAGATACTGATCTGAACTACTACTAAATGAATAGTCTAAGATTTAATCATTAGAAACTCCAAGTATTGTAGATGACAGTAGTATGCTATAGTAAATTCTCAAGAGACTGAACACTATGTGTGTGACAATTTTGTATACTTGTTGTTAGTACTAAATTACGAGAAACGCATTCACAAAGGTGCGCCAGAGAAGGGATACGAGTTTTACTTCAAAGCAAAAGCAACACACCTGAGACCGAGGAAATGGTTTCCACAGAAATCAATTATTGGACACCTGTACCGTATCAACTCATTAAATTGGGTAACGTCAAGTGGCGCTTTCGCAATAAGTCTTTCAGCAAGCCACCAAAGTTCTAGTATATCATCGACTCAGCTGGTTGTTGTATGGTGATAGAGGCTATATCCACTTACTAAAGCCAATACGAGCTATATCACCCGCATAAGCTCTGCATTGGCCTGGATGAGTGAAATATACGCTATAAAATGTCATAAGTCGATGCGGTATACAAGACAGTCTCGTATAACTTATTAAAAGAGCCAATTGATAGCTTTTCTCAACATGCAAGGGTTAATGATCAGTTTGAAGACCTAATTTGCAACTGTCACACCAGGAAGAATTTGCGCCATATGTCATCTAGTTTTTAGCAGTAATGGGGTAAGAAAAATAATAAATAGGGATGACATGACCAAGTCTCTCAGTCAAGTTCACTACGCACCTCTCCTATTATTACAATCAACTACTCCCATCACAATGACGAATGAGACCTTTTGTGAAGTTGAGGACATCTCCAAATATGACACAAAGGGTTTCTTCAACGGCTTCCCACTGTTCAGGAGCAAGTTTGAGTGGCTTGCTAACGAGGCGGTGTACGAATTACGACTTGACTGGCAGCATTATGTTGGTGATTTGGCTTCTGACTATTACGGATGCTCTAATCCCATCAACGGCAATATCTTTTCACTAGCACACCCTTTCTGTCGACCAGAACGAGTCAAGATTGCCACATATGTGGTAGAGTGTACGATAATCAATGCTGATCCTTGACTGTAACTATAACTAAACAATGCAGTGGGATTCTTCCAAGATGATGTCATGGAGCACATGGCAAACGCCTATCCGAAAGTATGTCACAATTCACTTCAAATTGATGATAGTGCTAACAGACCTCAGTCACAGCCACAGTCACAGCCATGTGCTGATACCTTCTCCATGGGAGAGGTGGAGAAATTCTTGGGACTCGGATCAGGGGTAAAGCAATTGCTTGCCAAATTGTTTCTCGAACTTGAAACTATTGATCCGATATGCTCAGCTCCAGTCATTGATGGCTGGAAGGAATGGATCACGTCTCATCGCGAATTACGTCCGGCATTTGGAAGTTTCGACGAGTATCTTGACTTCAGGGTCATGGATGTGGCAAACGTGTGGGTTTCAACTTTTCCATTTGACCTTGATTAGGCTAATGTCATTTCATAATCTAGATTTATGGCTGCGCTGTTGCTCTTCGGACTAGGTTTTACACTAACAGATGAGGAACACGAGATGCTTGCCCCTATCGTTTATCCATGTTATGCGGCGATAGCACTCACGAACGACTACTTTTCGTTTAATAAGGAGTACGAGGAGTCAAAAAAGTCCAAGGACTATGAATTCATCAACGCTATAAAGGTTCTCATGGATCTAGAAGGGCTTAATGCAGATGCGGCAAAAGATCTTGTCAAGCAAAAAGCGAACTCATATGCCGTGCGGTTTTCGGATTTGATAGGTGCTTTCAAAACGACTCAACATAAGAACTTGGACAGATTGTGCCTTTACCTCGATGCACTTTCCTTTGAGATGATGGGAAACCTCATTTGGAATCTAAATTGTCCACGATACCATCCCGAACACCGCTACAATGATCCAAATGGTGGTCTTGAGAATGCCATGACAGCACAACTCCGTGGCATCGCACCCTCTGCAGAATCACCATGGCACAAGAAGCTTTTACAGCGCGTTTTGAAGCATAAGGAGGGAAGTCATGAATCGCCATGGTCATCGTCAAAAGCGTCAAGCTTGTGCAGAGTAAGCTCGGACATTGACTTGACCAACAAAGTACGCACTCCAAACCTCGCAGGCAAGACGGCATTGCTAACTACGAGCAGTACTTGAAAGCACCGTTTGAATATATCTCTTCTTGCCCTGGAAAGGGACTTCGACGAGAATTTGTCGACGGGCTCAACTTGTGGGCTAAGTTGCCGAACGACACAATCCCAGAAGTCCAAGGTTTAATAGACCAGCTGCATACTGCTTCGTTAATGTAAGTGGCTGACACATCATGGATCTTAAAGCTGACGATAGTCCAGGATCGATGATATCCAAGATGGATCGAAGCTGAGAAGGGGATCCCCTTCTGCCCATGAGGTTTTCGGCATATCTCAAACTATCAACGCAACTAGCTTCGCGATTATAGGTGCCATTGAAAAGGCTAGACGTCTATCTATTCCGCACGCTGCAGAAATAACAACAAGTAAGTATAGGAGCAAGAACATCAGCAGCAATTGTTCATTAACTTAAAACAGAGCAATTGCAAGATATCTTTATTGGGCAAAGCTATGATTTGTATTGGACTCGTCATTCTATCACTCCATCAGAGTCGGAATATGTACAGATGGTGCGAAAGAGTGAGTTACCCCCCAACTACATTTGTTGCGAGAAAACCGTCTAATGAAGTTCAAGAGACGGGTGGCCCATTCCAGCTTATAGCTGAGCTCATTTGTCACAATCTTAGCGAAGGGTAAGTTTACAGGCTTCATTAGCAGTGCACTTGGCTTACGATCGCCGACAGTTTACGAGGAATGTTGCATGAGTTTGTTAATGTTCTAGCTGTTTTCTTTCAAATACGAGATGATTATCAAAATTTAACCTCTACTGAAGTACGTATTTCTTTTCTTCCAATTTTCTCGTTGTTAGGTCTGACAGAGCTATAGTATACGATGAAGAAAGGCGAGCTGGAGGACTTGGATGAAGGCAAATTCTCATTCATCTTGGTTCATCACTTCAATTCCAAACCTAATCCCAATATCGTCAATGAACTTCTACGACAGAGGCACTCACAAGGAGGACTTTCTCAGGCTTCAAAACTACTTATTATGGACGAATTGAAGCGCTCGAAGAGCATAGAGTACACACTTGATACGTTGAAGAAGCTTGAGGAACAGTGTGGGAATCTATTAGGAAAGATTGAGGATATAACTCAAGAGCGGAATTGGGTTTTGAGGTACCTCTTACATCGATTGAGATTGGGTAAATCGGAAGCCCAGTAATTACAGAATTCAGTCAATACTAGCCTAGTCGGTGAGGTTTCCATTCATAAATCTATACTATATCATTGGAAACATATGAGGAGCTATCTTCTTTCATTCTTATCGCTGGCAGCAAAATGCGCAATCTATCGCTCTTCCTGCATGCTTATTACCTGTAGCAATATATGCTATCCTTCGTCATTCATCTTCATCTTCCCCTTTGACCCTTGTAGACCTGCGTTGCCGGTGCCTACTTCTTCGGTCACTTAAACTAGTTTGCCTTCCTATCTTTCAAAATTGTCGTCCGCTGTCAGGTATGTAACTTTATATCGCTCCTCTCCATTTTCATTCTTCCACCTTGCCAACGTGTTTTGCCACCATGAGCTTGCATCGACTGGTAGATAGAAACGATCTCAACCCCAGTCCATACAGCGGGATATCAACTTGGCACTTTGGTATCGATACAACTTCCAGCAGCGTGTCACGGACCCTCTTGTCAATCTTCGCTATTTCCCCTCTCGAAATTGACCACTTGTCCTTTACCTGCAACCAAATTCCGTCATTCATGAGATGTCGAACGCTCTCCGACAAGTTCGTGATTTAATATACGAGGGGGTGAAGCCTCTCAACAATGCGAACCGGGACTATGACACGCTGACCGCCGCTGAATATGCAGAACTTAAGCTTTGCTGTACGTCCGAAACGCTCCTATCGTTACAGGACAGAGGGGCATTCTAACTCGTGGTCAAGTGATTTGGGAAGCCATTTTCCAAGTACTCTATGTTATGGGTTATCAATCTTGAGGATGATTACTCTCAGGTAACGTGCTGGAGGCGATTGAGGACACAACCACTGTCTGATGGAATGTGAACTGAAAGAGACCTTTCCGAATAGATAGATGCATTTCGACCGGTTGTCTGGCAGAGGTGTCCACTGAAAAAAAAAAAAAAGGATGCGCTGCTCTTAGCTTCGTTTTCTCATTGGAGTCTCTAGCCGGTGGCTATTGTTGAAAGTTCTACAGGAAATAGTCGATGAATAAAACAGGATATATATTGAGCAAGCAACTGAGAATTCGTGCTGTTCTTTGTTGTTGTTTCTAGAAGACTCTCAGTAGTAGTGTGGACGAACTACATAAACTGGGATAAAAAAAGAGACACAGAAAGACTCTAGTTCTAGATTGCCTCATACTCCTTACACAATAACACAGAAGCAACTTGTCAGTTGTAAGTCTTGTATACAGTCGCAAACTACATGGTTTCCTCTCCCCAGGCTTTCTCAGCTACTCTAGCCCCGATGAGCTGGTGGATCCTCCTCCCAGCATGTCCCGCATCGGCCCATAGCTTCGACTGGTTAGCAAACATATGCCAACTCGAACGTGGAACCACTTACACATTCTTTGCCTTTACGGTCAATGCACGTTGAGTTCTTTGCTCCCAGCGACTCGGGGTAGAAGAATCCTTTGTAGAATATATCCCACACGTCCACATAAGTAACTTTGGTGTCGGGATGAGTTTGCCCGAACTGTATCGTGTTTTCCCTGAGTGCCTTGTTCCAAATGTTGATACCGTAGAGATAGGATTCATGTTTGTGACCTTCGTCGCACTTCCTCTTCTGGTGCCCTGGATATAATTCAACAGCTACGTAATTGTTATTAACCCAATAGTTGTGGAAGGAAGGAAGGAAGGAAGAAAAACACTTACGCGGAATTTCAATAAACACAAACTCACGAAGACCGATAGTATATAGAATTTCTGTAAGCTCGAATATGCGTCGAACCGCCGCCTCTAGTCGTCCATCCATACCTTTCAAGCCCTCTCTGGAGTAGGCTAGGGCCAGGTCGTTGATTCCGAACCAGATTGTTGCAACAGTATTCTTAGCGGTCCAAGCGGCATAGTGAGGGCGATGCCCGATTGTATCGTTGAAATGAATGATCTGATGCCCAAAACTGAACCTTTTTGGCAGTCTCGGCGGTATTATCTTATCGTCTACGGTAGATCCCGAGCGTGCAAAGATATATGCCAGAGTAAGCGTAGTATTAAACTCTGTAGCCATGCTTATGACCCAGTTCTTCCCGCCTGATGATGTTATACCTGGTAACCTCGGGTTGCCGATTGGGTTGCTGGCACTTGGGCCATCGAGGAGCCTGCCGTTCGGTCTGTCGTTTCTCTCCATATCGTCCATTTCGGGACCAGTTTTGGTATATGTCCAGTTCATTTTGAAACCACTACGGGTATAGGAATCGCCGCTTCTCTATGTTAGTGATCTTTCAAATCCCACGAGCGCAAATGGTACCCACAAAGCCATGATGTAGCGTTCGCTTGGCTCCTGTGAGCTATTTGGAGTTGTCAGGGGAGATATGGGCAACCTCGGAAGCCTGAATAGAAGCGGCAATGTAAAAATGCATATAACCACTGCAAAAAAGACAGCAGTTCTGGTCACAGGTGTTGACTTCCCTTTTTTGAACATCGTTACGATTCAGAGAAGTGATTACTGGAGTATGACATCTAAGGTACAGGCTTAGGCCTTGTTCTTATTCCCGCCTTTAAATTATGCTTAAGTCGCTCCACATTTGTGGCTTTAACAACGGACATTGCATATCAGCCCTTTTTAAGTAGCCGCAGCTCTTTTAGGGAGACTCATCAGCCAATGTCTCACTATTCCTCCTGGAATTAGAAATACCATCTATGAGTAAGGGGTCGCTATGAAGAAGGCTAGCTTCAAAGGCCAGTTGGTCAATGGAGTATTAATGTGCGACTGCTTCAGTCGCTTGAAAGATAGTATCGCCACATTGCTTTGGGATGTAAATAATTTTACTTGTTATCTGGGCCACTCGGATCTGTCTCTAAGAAAATAGAAGTCATTGAAATGTTGATGTGAATCCAGAAATGGGATAAATACCTGGAGCCAACACAAAGTCTGATCACTTTAGAATTCCAGCAGCTGCAGTGACTGAGTAGCTTTTTAGGAATGCTAAGTCTAGGGTCCATGTAGCCCACTTTTCTGATGGAAATAGGGACAAGCCGGCCTTAACGTCAACGTCTTGAACTTTTGAGACACCCTGTTTTGTCAACCCTCACATTTGAGGGGGAAAATGCGGATACTACTGGTGAGACTTTGCGTGCAGGGAGGATAAACAAGACACACAGGGCTTAGGGCCATCTGGTACCTGTCAATTGGATCGACGAACTAGAAATGTCTTCAACTGAGACAGACATCTACTAAACTATTACATTTACATTCCTTCATATCACCAAGGGAGAAAGGTGGCGGCTTGGAATGTAATGGACTGTGAATTGCAGTGATTGTACTAATTATTCTTGATTACCGGGGTCTTGCTGGTGGGAACTGGAAATAACTCCCTAGCTTTGTTGTACAGACTCCAAACCTTGTCAGGCGAGTTGTGTTTTAGAATCTCTGCTCTACATGGTCCACAATGGCCAACTTATCTATTTTATGTAACGGCCTATTTTAGTTTTGTCTTCTGCAAGGTTGATAATCAGCCCATGCCTATGGATGACGGGTTTGGTCATGCGCCAACCTGCGGCTGTCACTTGGGCAAGGGCGCCTGGCAATTCCGCTGCGAGGTTTACTGATGCTCTGCAGGCTGAGAGAATACAATCCACCACCACAATGATGTTTATCTGCGTCAACTAGCCTCATTTCGTGCATGTACTTATCGGATTGATAGTTTCAACACTGGCACGTTGTGTGGTAATCATGATGAAAAGAGTCTGTCATGAGATGCGATGCAATTTTATTACACTTGTTATCTATTGATCTAATGTCTCTGTCAGGCGTAGTTTTATATTATGGCTGGCTGAGGAAGGAGGGAGTGGTATCAAGTGGCGTTGAGTGGTGTCAAGTGGTTAAATTCCTTGACCACTTGCACCTTCCTCTTGCCCTTTGCGCAAATACGACAGTGACGTGTACACCGAATCATTATTGAGTGCCGCGTCACCTTCTACTACGGCGCCCTGTCCTCGTTATAGCGCTTATTGCTTATTGCCATGGCTTGTCACCATCGCTGCCCCTCATCGTATGAAATTCCAACCAGGCCGATATCGCAACTGAATTGCTGCCCTGACTTTGGGAGGTCGAGGCTGGATACCACCTTTTTCCATGATGAGTAGCCAAACTGCCATCACATATCAACATCACGTCATCGCCTCGCTGCAAACACATCTTGAACAGCAATATCGCAGCCAAAGCTCAGATGCAGCTAGGCAAGCGCGAATGATCGAGCGATGTTGCCATTCATTTTATCATGCGTAATATAGTCGCGCATGCTAACAACCTGAGATACTGCGTTGACGACACGCACCATGTCAAGCCTGATCACTGCCTGCCAATAATCATTTCTTTCACCTTGACTTCGCAAACTAAACGCCATGAAACTATGCCTTCATTGTGCTATAGATAGTGGAAACCAAATTGTCCCTATGCAGGTTATGCTACACGGTCAAAGGTCAAGCGTATTCACGATTTACACTCATGGATGTCTTGGAAAACCCATTGGTTGCTATAAAAAGCCAACTTTCGTGATTCCTCCGGTACAGGAGATATACTCGATACCATCATCATCTCATCATTCATTATCAATGACAAACTCCCAATATAACCATCCTCAGGGCTAAGTACGACGGGCCTATCCGCAAGCCCATATACCCGTCCCAGACGTTATAACCTTTGCAGAAATTAAAAAAGGTACAGACGCGTTCGCAGAACTATACAATTTTCCAACCCTCTCGTCGATTATAACGCCAGAACGTAACTAGTTAAACACGATAGAGCAACGACGTACATTACTGCTTTCCGAGCATCTAGATGACTCGCGTTGCTCGGTGGAAACTCACTTGTCGGAACACGGCTGCTTTTGGAGATGTTGGTGGTGGCTAGGCAAGCGATATCTGCTACACTATTTCCATTTTCCCCTGGAAGCCGCGCTGTGACAAGCATGGGACGTGGTTGTCGGACTAGCGAGTCGTATGAATCGAGGAAAGGTTCCTCTGCAGCAGGAAGAAAGCTTCCTTCTGTCATTGCTACCTGGGTCTGATAGTCGCTGGGGAGATCTACTCCTGGTAGACCACTCAATGTGCAGTCTTGCTGCGAGAGGTTGAACGGCGTGCCTGTCGTGGGATGATAACACGTTTAAGCTTTTGATGATACGTCTTGGGCAGTTGATGAAGAAAATACCTACCTGTCCATCGCCTCATTATCCGCCCACACGATTCCTCGACATCGACTTGAGGGCATCTCCCATCACGTGGGCCTGGTGCGCTTCGCAGCGCTTCCAAACACTCGTCACTCAATATCCCACCACAGCCTGTGTCGTTATCGTTACTTTCTCCTGAATCTGAAGTCGCATTCAAGGCATCCATTTCATAGTAGCAAAGTTTTATCCCGCTGCCGATTGTCGTTCCAGGAAATGATTCCGGCACACTAAGAAATACGGCTCGGTCGCCCCGGGAGGAGACATCCTTGACGACGTTGGTGCTCCTGGCTTGACGAAATTGAAATGTCACCGACAAAAGCCAATCGTGTTGCTCTAAAAGGGAGAGGTTTGTGGTCCCACTGGCATTGAAAGCAACATCACCCTCACTGATGTCTTCGATAATTTGCAAGCATTGGCTATCTGAGCTGATGTTGCTGTTCTGGGCCTGAACAAGGAATCCGAAATAGACTGAAGATGCTGTGAGGAGGTAGCTGGTGAACTTCATGATGGCAGGATGTTTGATAGCATGATTTACCAAGTAAATACAGTAGACCTATAATTTATATTTATATACGAGTTAGTTGACATCCCTCCCATCTATGTCTTGTCAGGTAATGTGTTTATGTCGCCACAAATTAAAGCTGAGTCAGATGTGACGTGGTTATCGCACGTTTATTAACCTTGGCGACCGGCATTTGCCTAATTGGACTCTACATAAACAGTCGGATGCGGCGCTGGTTACTGGAGCTTTATGCTTATGATATCGGAGTCAAGGCTTGGCTGTATTTGCCAATATGTAAGAAGTCTTGGCTAATACCAATTGGACTAATGACTGCCTGGTGAGGGAGGCTCTACAGACTGGCCGTCAAACTTCCCATGCGTCTAGAAACAACTCACCTTGAGAGCTATTGCTAGATAGTTCTTTATTTTTTCTGTCAAGTCTTGGGCTAAAAACGTCAATTCAAACATATAGTTTAGTAAAGATAGAAACCCAATTAATCAGGTATACACCAGCAGATGACTAGATAATCAAGGAGGGACCAGGAGTCCATGGTCATGACAATACCTCTGTGGCCTTTTTGTATAGATTACCAACCAACACCCGTCAAGTTGTCCCATAGCTGAATAACGACTGGAACTACCTCCGGATGTCGCACAGGTGCTTCATACAAGGCTACCAGTACCAGCCGACCGGTTTAGACAAGAACAGCGTCATTGGCTCGCTATATTTTAGAAATAAGTTATTGACTCGGATAGAAACAAGTCCAGTACACCAAGAGTGACACATTGAGGTTCGTACTTTCTTGAATCAATTCGCTCGGAGGAAGCTTGCGCGGCAAAGTATTTCCGTCCATTTATTCTCAACCCGCCCGCTACCACTCATTTGGAATCTGCGAGTGCACCTTTTATTGCATTTTGGTCCTCAGGAGTTAAATACAAGCACGGTTGTAATAAATTCCCTGCCCTGGCAGACTCCCGCCAGATGATCATTCACCTTAGTCTCTCCACGGGCTTAAGTCTCCTCAGCGCCCCGAGAGAGCTCGAAGTTTCCAATATTCGTTGCAAAAGCTCTTTGTAATCCCAACCTAGTCCACTCGCAGCCAACAAGGTCAAGCTAGCTTGGTTATCACGGCCGACCCGCCCGGGACCCGTCATATTCTGTGCTCGAGTCAGTTAAAGAGAAGTAAACAGACATTCAAGATTGACTCACAGGCTTCATGTTGACGTCAAACAATGCGTATGGTGAGTCGGACGAGTCTGTGAATCTTCGGACGTCAATGCGAATGGGAGCAGTCAGTCCCAGAAGACTAGCGGCTCGCTCACATTCTCTAGCCACCCGTTTATGTAGAGGTCCAGTTTCGCTCTCGGACAAGACTCTTGAATTGGTTGTAACGGCCACAACACCGTTATATGGTGCGATTCCATCCTGGTGATTGAAGCGAGTGACGATAGGAAGTGACCAATAGCCCTCGCCCTTTCTTGCAGGGGGCATAACAGTCACTGTTGCCTCTTCACCCTGCAGGAACTCTTCTATCATGAAAGCCATAGAACTGTTGGATAGCTCCTCGGCATGAGCCAATAATTCGCTTTGATTGTGGCACATCTTGACGCCGAAGCTGCCACGGCCACGAATTGGTTTGGCTACGATTGGGTAAGAGATATCATGAGCCGATTTGGCGACCTCGTTCAACGAAGATGCAGTGAATGTTCGTGGCATAGTGAACCCTCCTACAGCTCTCAGGTAATCGTTGACAAACTGTTTGTCGTCGTATTTTTCCACCACTAATGGGCCTTGACCAATTACCCGAACACAATCTTGGAAGGGAGTCAGTTGAGTTGACGATTGCAACGGATGTGAGGCAAAGACAATTGTGTTGGACCAGAGATAGTTTGCCCCTTTGTCAATTGCGTCGAGGATGCCCTCTTCAGTGTCAGGAAAACACCAATCCCCATTATTAAGTGGATTCGGGCTGTCAGTTGGTGTCACGACTCTGACGTCCTTGCATTGACTAAGATTGTAGGCAATATCGGCGCCAGAGTCCTGATAGCCGCCCGGCTTCTTTGGCTTACGAACACCGTTGATAATGGGAGGGTCTATTGCCTGGTAGAGGACGGCGACACGTGGAGATGACATGGATGATGAAAAACGAATGGTGGCATAACGCAACCGAGCCAAATGAGATGCTTGACAGAAAAGCGATATACCGCAAGTGTTGAACCGAGGAACAAGAAGGGATTGCATTGTGGCGTGCAAGAGCTAATACGAGAAGAAAAATTGAGGCCGAAAAGGGCGGCATTATTGTCCGTACAGACGTCCGAGGCAATGTGCTGACTAGGATCACCCCTAGTGACGGATAGCTCCGTCGTGGTAAATCCGAGAGATGAGCTGACTCGGAACGATCCGTTGACCCGCTATAGGGTAGTCAGTATGATTTCCATCCGCACACAATAAAGGAAAATAAGACAATTGTAACATGACCCACTTGGTCATATGGCTAAACCTTACCCTGCCTACATAAACCAACATATCTTTCTGCTACGCGAATAAGTCGCAAATAAGCTGGATTCGAGCAATGTTGTCAGGATTCCAATCCGCACATTATTACCACAAGACGGTAGACTGAAGGAGGAGGCTGTGCATGGTAAAAGATGGTAGGAGGCATTTATCTTCAGTAGCGACGTGAAAAAACCCCGTCTCAAAGACGGTTGGGAATTGCCCTTGTTCCAAGGGATTTACATGCAGCTCGTATCCCGCTACTTGTTGTCTTCCCGCCAGACAGCCTACTTCAAATAAAAGATCCGAATCCTGCGCCTCAAAGAGGATTTGGGGGCTAGAGATAGGAATCTTGGCGTTCAGGTTCTAGCGGGGGAGAACATTGTAAACCAACTGTAGATGCGCTTTTGGGTCAGGTTGTGACTCCTTCATGCCACCCTGTGGAGCAGGTAGATATAAGCTTACATATTTCACATCTTCCATGGCGGTGAGCTATCGCATCCTGGCCTGAAGTACTTTCATTCATTCACTTCTAACCAAATATAAGAGGTAGAATCAGCCAAACATAATTCCCAAATTCATCATCTATTGCAACCATGAAACTCACAATCTTGGCTACTTCTTTTCTTACCGCCGCTGTTGCAGTGTCGGCAACTGCTCTACCAGAGCAGCCCAAACTTGCCGACGGATTGTACAGAAGCCATTTGGATGATGCCGGCAACGAAGTCACCCACTTTGTTCCATGGGATCAGCTTGCTAACTCTACATACGTTCCAACCGTTCAAGTCCTCCCGTCACCCAAAGTCAACAAGCGCTCAATTCTCGTCAAACGCAAGGAGGGCTGTCATGCTACTGTCAACAGACCTTCATCTGAGACGGATGAAGCCAACAAGTGCCTTATCGATAGTTTCGCTAATGACCCCATTGTAACCACTGCAAATGGTTATAAGAGATTTTCGGTATGTGTATTCCAGGCTATTTTCTAATTCTTGGCATCTAACATTGCTCTAGTGTGTCAAGGGCAACTCTCTATCATATATTTGTTCCTACAACGTGGGTCCAGTTCTTGGACCAGGGTCTACCACAAGGAAATGGAAGTCAGATATCAAGGGCTCCTGGGACTACGTCAAGAGAACACTTTGCGGGACCAATCGACTCGGATATGCTCAAGTGATTAACGGACAGGGAGATGTTACAGCCGGATACACATACAATGGTGATAAGTACTGTTGGTAATTCACCATACTTCGTACGACGATTCAGTTGGACATTCACGGGTCATATAGCGGTCACATGGGGCAAGAAGCTGCAGTCATTCGTGGAGGTCCGGCGATAAGTTTCTGTGGCGAGTCATTCGACTTCAAGGCAGGTGTTGATACTGAGTCTCGAGTAACGAGTTCGAAGCTCTGCTTCTACAGCCATTATTTCGCTTCGGTACATTGATTAAGTCGAGGATGTCTAAAGATGTATTGCCTGGTAGTATAGTGGTGAACGAAGGCTAGTATAGGCAGGTTAATAGATTGTTTAAACAAGAAGGAAAAGAAAAAGCTCATAGCTTAACAACTAAGACTAATACAACCTTGGATACATGATGTAACTCACGACGAACTGACCAAGGTTCCATTTTAAGGTTGGCGCTTGTAACACTGTTCGTGCTTCATGGTTTCAAACAAGCGGTAACAGTTAATTCCGCACGCGGAACTCCATGGTCGCTAGCTTTTGCGCTTAGCCTTTTTGAATAAGGGATATTTAAGCGAGATACACTCAAGCTAGGCAGACTCGATATTCCTTGCAATCTTATCCCTCCTCTTAACTCCTCAGATTATATATACAACTGTAGTCTAGCAACCAACATGATCCGTTTAACCTTCACTTTGACTGCTTTATTGTTCAACACATGCCAGTATAATGTCAAATCCAACTTCAGACCCTTTGGCTGGACTTGATTCTGTCAACTGGTCTCAGCTGAGTCACGCATACGGCTCAGCCGACGACGTGCCAGTGCTTCTAAGGCAACTCCAATCTGCAGACCCGGAAGTCTATCTCACGGCATTTGATACCTTCTGGTCCAACATCTACCATCAAGGCACTCGTTACAGTGCCTCAGTAGAAGCAGTTCCTTTTTTGTATGCTTTGATCGATCATCAGACCACCAAGAACCGCGATGGCCTGCTATATATGATTACTAGTCTTGCTGTTGGTCATCCCGATTGGAGCATTCCCGATGGAGTTGATGTTGCGAAATGGCAGCAGCGTATCAACAATCACGACACGACCAAGCAGGGATATGCGCTGGATGAGTTCAGAACGTATGAAGCTGCTGAGAAAGGATTGGCTTCTGTCATCCGCTCCTTGGGAGAGGATTCGTCTCTTATCATAAGAGTCACTGCAGCCCATACTTTGGCGTACTTCCCACGACAGATTGATACATCTGTACCGGCACTTTTGGAGCTTATCGGCCGAGACAAATTTTCAATGGTCCGAAGTACAGCTGTGTTGGCCCTTGCGATCTTGTTTGCCCCAGCAAACAACCACTCAAAGAGAGCCAGCATTATTCGCCAAATACGAAGCTTTTACAATAATTCTCATGGTAGAAATATGACAGATGACCTTTTCACCTGGTCTTGTGCTGTTGCTCTTCTTATCCTGGATATAACGGAGGAGGAGTTTATCGAGAGGGCGAGGCGTGTGCTTACGGATGAAGCATATCTTCTCCATCTGGAGGAAGAGCTCAATCCTGATATATGGTTTCCCTTCGCTATGTTCGGTTTGCGCGACCTTACCACAACGGTATTAAGCAAGCGGCCTGGTCCGTCTTCTGGTAGCCGCTAGCGTTTACTACATATATCTACTCGAAGAAAAGATATAAAGAGTCAACTACATGGCGGAAGTGGCTTGGTAGAATCTGGGATAAGATGCGAATGGTGATTCAAATGAACCTCACCGAGCTTCGCCATTTTTCACATTCCGTAATAGCAAACGGATGTCACACCAAGGTCTTGCAGATCCCTGTAATTTTTCAACCCTCCCTTGAGTCATTTTCCACTCATTTCATTACCCAAAAAACCTCAAAATATAAATTTAAGATAAGTAGGGTTTCCAGTATCAAATCCATCGAACCCCTCGATGAATAAGTCATTCCAAGGAATATCAATACTTGGGGTGACCTGTTGTCCTGTTTCATGATTCTGTATTCTCTGTAGTTTGAGTCCGAACCACGACACGTCGTTTCCTATCCTGGATGGGGAGGCCGTCGCCTCTGGCAGCTTTACTATAGACGGAGTGTCTGGTACAGCTGCACCGGTTCAGCTCGACTTTGTCAAACCAGCCAGGTCCCGCACTGGAAAGTTACTTCCTACCGGGAATGTTTTGGATAAATTTGAAGGCTATCAGGCGACATGTATTGATGTCGGTAATCCGTGTGTATTTTTCTTCGCTTCAGAACTCGGTATCGATGGAGAAGTATCGTCGGATGATATCGAAGCCAATGCGATACTCAAGGAAAAGCTCGAATCCATCTGTCGTCAAGCTGCCGTCAAAATGAATCTTGTCCAGGATCTAGACAATATTCCCGGAAGTGTTCCGAAGATAGCCATTGCCTCACCAAGGAAGAAGTAGACAAATGGCGAGATCAACATTTGTGCCATGTCAGTAGGTCAGGCTCACAAGGCAGTTCCAGTGACCGACTGCGGCTGCTGCCAAGCTACCAGGAAGTACAATTGCAAATTGTCTGAAGGGTGATGAAAAAGAGAAGGATCTAGACATATGCCATGCCATTGGGAGACTACGAGTGGATGCCTCATTCGATGATGCAGGAGAGTTGGTCAGTGCAACTGTTTTCCGTACAGTTAGGCGTCAAATGGATGGAATGATTTATTGGAAGTAGTTGTACCATACCATTGTAGTATACAAAAGACATCATTCATGTGTCAATGAATCAATTCTCTTTTGTCCCTATAAACTCTGCAGTGTTGTTGGACCAATGCTCAACACTATTCTTGTGAGACTTGACACGCTGAACATTGTGCAACGAGAAACATGCACTATTTCCAATCTATAATTAAGATGCTGGGTGGTTTTATTAGGTCTTTATATGCAACGTCCTGTAACTCGGCTGCGCGAACTGCAGAGATACATCAACGGGCTACCTAAAGATTGGTTCTACTATATATGATAACGATCGTATATGTTTATAGTTACAGCAGTAGTAGGCCTAAAGAGTGGCCGGCGATGATGACTTGGTTGAGAGTCGACTAGCCATGACATTCAGAGCACTTCCAGCCCTGAAAAACTCGACTTGCTCGCGAGTGAAGGTGTGCTTGGCTTCTGTCACCCAGTTCGTACCGTCCTTTGATGTTATTCTGAGCTGGACATTCTTTCCAGGTGACAGCTCCGCCAGCCCAACAATGCTAATACGATCCGACGCCTGGATCTTACCATACGCAGCATCATCAGCGAATGTCAACGCCAACATGCCCTGCTTCTTGAGATTGGCCTCATGAATACGGGCAAATGATCTAGCAATGATAGCGACACCGCCGAGGTATCGGGGCTGAAGAGCAGCATGCTCACGTGAGGATCCCTCGCCGTAGTTGTGATCTGCTACAACTACCCAGGGAAGTCCTCGCCGTTGATAATCCCTGGCCGTGTCCGGAATACCCCCATTCTCTCCAGTGATTTGGTTTACTACCTTGTTAACCTCTTGGTTGTCTGCATTGACAGCGCCAATAAGGGTATTATTGGAAATATTTTCGAGATGACCACGGAAACGCATCCACGGACCAGCTGTAGTGATGTGGTCTGTTGTGCATTTGCCCACAGTCTTGATAAGAATAGGGCACTCAATGAAGTCTTTCCCGGACCAAGGCTTGAATGGTGCTAATCTTTGCAAGCGCTGAGAGTCTGGCGAGATTCGAACGGTCACGGTCTGCCGGAACTGAGGATCCGTCGAGGGTGCATCGTAGACGTGGTCAGTCTTTTCATACGCCTCTGAAGGAAGTGCATCACCATTGGGAGGTTGGAAGCGGAACTCCTCACCAGACTCCGTAATAAGGCTGTCTTTCAAAGGATTGAAGCCAAGATCGTCAGAGAATACCTTGGCGATGACCATGTCAGGCGAAGAAAGGAAGGCGTGGGTGGCAGGATTTCCATCAAGACGTCCAGTGAAGTTTCTATTGTACGATGCCAAGATCGAATTGGGCGTGCCCTGTCAAAGTGTAAGTAGTGTGTATAGGAATCATGCGACTGAATTTCAACATACCTTGCTCATCTCAGTTCTGTCCCATGAACCACAGCAGGGTCCACAGGCATTAGACAGAATCTTACTACCCAGACGCTCAAAAACCTTCATGACGCCCTGGCGCTTTAGTGTCTGATTAGTCTGCTCACTTCCTGGAGACAGAAGCAATGGCATCTGAGGCTTCAATCCGGCGTCAAGGGCTTGTCGTGCCAAGCTAGCAGCACGAGATAGATCTTCGAAGGAAGAGTTTGTGCATGATCCAATGAGTCCTGCTGTAAGCTTTTCCGGCCATTTATTCTCACGAATGGCATCGCCCAACTTAGAGATTGGCGTCGACAGATCGGGAGTAAATGGTCCATTGATGCGAGGTTCCAGCGTCGACAGGTCGATTTCGATAATATGGTCATACTCTGCACCCTCATCCGCTTGAAGCTCATGCTTAGCAATTTGTAGAGCCTCAGCCAGCTCAGGCCGGCTAGTCGCACGTAAGTAGGCAGACATAGCGTCAGAGTAAGGAAAAATCGACGTCGTTGCTCCTGTCTCGGCGCCCATATTGGTGATGGAAGCCATGCCTGTAGCTGATATTGTTTCTGCGCCGGGGCCAAAGTACTCGATGATATTTCCAGTACCTCCCTTGACTCCAAGAATGCCTGCAACTGCGTTGATGACATCTTTGTTTGTTAGTAATCGTATCAACAACAACTTGTACAAAACATACCTTTCGGGCTAGTCCATCCACTCAACTGACCCGTCAATTTAACACCGATGATTTTGGGGGCCGTAATCTCCAAAGGAAGACCTGACATAACATCAACCGCGTCTGCGCCGCCTACACCCACAGCAATCATACCCATACCTCCGGCGTTTGGCGTATGAGAGTCAGTGCCGATTAACATGCCGCCGGGGAAGGCATAGTTCTCAAGAACAATCTGATGGATGATGCCTGCATTGGGCTTCCAGAAACCCATATTATAGCGTTGACAAGCACTTGACATGAACTCATAGA
The DNA here is from genome assembly GCA_013618295.1 of Fusarium armeniacum. Taxonomy (NCBI): domain Eukaryota; kingdom Fungi; phylum Ascomycota; class Sordariomycetes; order Hypocreales; family Nectriaceae; genus Fusarium; species Fusarium armeniacum. The sequence continues at coordinate 152,009 of JABFER010000054.1, forward strand.
CTTCGCCATGGCTTTCAAGTGCCCCAGCAAGGTCTTGTTGACTGCCATCTCGTCCGACGATGAGGTGATCACAGTGAACTGTAGTGGGGACTGCAGTCTTGTCCAGTCCAGCTGTCATGAATTGAATGATTGCCATCTGGGCTGTGGCATCTTGACATGCGACTCGGCGCGGTTTGAGCTTCAGCTGTGTTGAGCCTCGAATCACCTTGTCGTCTTGTTTACCGTCAAGATGTGCAAGTAGAACCTTTTCAGCATATGTGAGAGGGCGATCCAGGCTGGGTGCAGCCCAGTCAGTGACTATTCAATTGCAGAGATGGAATGTTTTCTCACATTTTGCGTAGGCGGGGGAGCTTGTCCAAGAAACTGACATAATCGACGGTATGATCAGGCTCAAATCGACTCAACGGTGCTTGTCCCCTGACTCCTGACACGGTAGCCATAGATCGGACGGCTGATCCGCCTGTGCGTATTGTGCGGCTAGCTCTCAACATTGTGTTTGTAGTACGGATGAACAAGGTAGAGAGTCCGACTGGTTGAAACCACCAGGACCAGCTGTCACTATAATTCTGGATACCAACGACAGCTGCAGTCTCACAACCAGTCGCCTCAGAGGCATTTAAAATCAGCAAATGTTGGTGGAGACGCGGGGAAGTGGGTTAGCGTTAGTGTTAGCGCCCGAACGGTGGATCATTCCCTCGGGCGAGTCCAATACGGACAATGAGAAGACTACTTCTCAGAATCGATCTATTCCAATATTACAAGATCATATAAATCGGACATGCAAACTCGCCTGGATCTCGTCGCCAACTTGTAATATTCTAGTTATAGATGCCGCTGCGATGACATCGCCCACCCCAATCGACCCACAAACCAATCTTGTGGAGTGGCTTCCTAGTTGGAGTCTCCATGAACATCTTTCGAGGTCAGTTCTGTCTCTGATACACGGGTTGGTCCCTCGAGAGTTTCAGAACTAAAATCCACCAGTGGCTTCTTCTGATCAGCCGGTGGAGGTTGTAAAACACACGTAATTTGGCCATGCAGCTGCAATAGGTCGATGGAAATTGTTGGCTGACCTAGAACTTACATCGCAGCGAACAGAGAAGAAAGTATACGCGCTGATTTTACTAAGACTTGGGCTCATGAGGGCGTTTGAGCGTTCTAGCAAGGGCTCATTCCCTGGGTAAGTAGGGTCATAGTGTGTGGCTACCAGCCCTGCCGACACTGGATTATTTCAGATGGATGGGTCCAGTATTCAACAAAAGGATCCATTCTCTTTCTGGTTTCGAACGAAGTTGCATGCTATGCAAAAACTCGTGTCCGGAGTCTCTCCTGTGGTTGCAGGGACATTAGGTGGCGTAGCCGGCGGTGCGGCTCAGTCATATTTGACAGTTGGCAAGTGAATCAACCCTGCATTAGACCAAGAGGAATGTGATGGACAAGGTTGATGATTGACTAGTAAGGTACAACAACCTGCATGAAGTCTGTGGAAGTTGCATGACCAAAGAATGTTCAACTTGGTGTCTGCATCGCTGAGACAGTGAAAATCTTACTACGCAAGGGGGACATCGGTGGTATGAACCGATGCTGTAGCCTTACGACAGATCAGCGGATGGGCGTCACGAATCGGGATCTCAAGGTTTGCTGAAGGCCAAATACGAACTCTGTAATTAAAGCCTGCAGACGCCAAGCTAAGCATCCGTGAGGGAGTATCTGCGTCACCTGTAGGAGAAGCATTGAGTTGCTGGAACCAACCCTTCGAAGTAAGCCAACCAAGACCAAGTGTGTTCCAAGCTTAGTCTGCTCGCAAAATTATCTGTGATAATTCTTCAAAAGCGTACAACCTTGATTCCCCTCTTATGCCAATCCATAATTCTGGATGCTTTCAAATTCAAAACGTCACTCCTTGATGCTTGTTATCCCCCAACGACAGGCTAATGCAGCTTGCAGTTCTCAGCCCAAGGGCCAGACCATAAGATGAAACCTTTCAGCTGGGATTTCAACATGGCTTATGTACTAAATGCTTATGTGCTTTTCAGCTCGGCGCTTGTTGTGGGTCTCGTCTAGATCAAAACTGATTCCTTTCCCTATCTCGTTATTTTTACAGTGTAATATGACCATCATCGGCATGAGAGGCTTAAGATTAAGAAAGCCTTATGCAGAGTTAAGCCACGGCGCTGGTGCGCTGTGGTCAACATTATTCCCAGTCGTCGTGTGGGTGTGTAAGACATTTTCGTAGAAAGTCGTATGATCTATGTTCTTCATCGAGAATATACCAGAAGCCCTGATTGCCACTTTCGGTCGAGAGACGATACATCGGTCTTTATTTTCAAAATGACTACTTACTGCCCTCCTCCCCAGAATTTGATATAAAATCCTTCAATATCATTATCTGAACCTGGGACTTACAATCGCTTCAAGAATATTTCTACAGTTAACGATCAGTATTGCGGTGCCATGAGTGCCCCAACAATGCTCCCGTGGATACTTCCATCATTTCTACTCCTTCTGTGCTTCTTTAGTGGTAGCACTCTGGGACAGAATGACCCAGTCAAGAACTTCTGTCGTCGATGGGGCCATCAGTCTGCTGTAGTGGACGGGAGGCTGTACATTGATGGCGGTCTAATCAACTACCGGGATGCAACGACCAACCTGACCAGTTAGTATCATGGCCTAGACTTCCAAAATGTGCATTAACAAGATTGAAGATACTTTCCTTTCGTTCAATGATATTGAAACCACCGATAAGAATGGAATGCCCCCATTCCATGCCAACCTGTCAAAAAACGACACCATCCCAAGCGTCAATGGCGGCATTCTTTGGGAAGACTCCATTAACAAAAGACTTTATCTTTACGGTGGCGAATACTATAACATACCGCCGGTCTCACCCGACTTCTATAGCTACGACATCCTCTACAACAATTGGGTTTCACTCGGAGCTCCCCCGGAGGAGGTTCAAGCGGCTAGCTATGGAGCTGGTGTTTCAATCTCGTCAAGGGGAGAGGCATACTATTATGGTGGATGGCTTAGTAACTCATCTATTAAAGGCTGGTCGGGGCCACCAAAAGCCTCCAGTGGTCTTATTAAGTATGAGATGGATGCGAATTCGTGGAGCAACCTAACTGGACCTGATGAAACGGGAAGAGCAGAGGGAGCTATGGTATTTATTCCTGCTGGCGACGGCGGGATGTTAGTGTACTTTGGAGGCACTAAAGACTTATACGGCAACGGAACCTTAACACCCCAGTCTTTAGATGACATTTTCCTGTTCGATATTGCAAATGGAAAATGGTATACTCAAAAGACATCAGGAGATACTCCTGACAATAGGCGTCGTTTCTGCGGAGGCGCCACCTGGGCAAAAGATCAGTCAAGTTACAACATGTAAGTCTCACTCGCGTTTCCTTTGCATTCAAAACGCTAACCTTGTCAGTTACATCTACGGCGGTGGGGGTTTTCCTCCAGACACAACAGGATACGATGACATCTATATACTCACTATCCCAAGTTTTCAATGGATCAGAGGGCCATATCCAACCTACCGTAACGGCACTGGCGCCTTCCCTAAGAGTATGATGAGCTGCAACGTGGTGAACGATGCACAGATGCTTGTTATCGGTGGGACCTACTCTAACGCCACAGAAGAAGTGTGTGATGTACCAATTATCCAGGGCGCACACAATATGAATTTGGGCAGGCAGAATAAAGAGGATGCAATTTGGGCAGCTTATCAGCCTAACCTAACAACTTATGTTGTGCCCGTTGACATTCGAACGGCCATTGGGGGGAAGCCTACTGGTGCCGCAACGAAGACAGTTCCTGTTGGTGGGTTCGATGCTCCAGACCTGGCTGTGCAGATGGACCGGACTGCAGCGACAAAGGACCGGGCTGCAACTCGCGCGACTACAACAAATACCAAAAAGCCAGCGCCGCCATCTGACACAAGCAAATCGTCACCGGGACTCAGCTCTGGGGCAATAGCGGGGATTGCCGTTGGTTGCAGTGTGGCATTTATCCTTGCTTTGGTAGGATGTGGGGTCCTTATTCATAGGAGGCGGAAGTATTACAGTCAAGGCCATGTTGTGGCGGCGCCACCACTGCAGACCGATATGGCTACAGCTGGGACGGGAGGTTGGGCATCGCCGTCAGCTCCGTCTTATAACGGAGGACAGACATGGCCTACACATCCCCCGTCGGAACTGACAAGTGAGCATAGATCACCTGATATGCACCAGAGGATGAGTCCAAAGAGTGGTCATCAAGTTACCGGTGATATTAGAGAGGGCCGGCCTGTAGAGTTAGAGGGCGAAGGTAATATCCCTGAGTACCAGGATGGGTTGTCACCATTGTCGGAAACCTATTAATATAATTATCGAGTAAGCTACTAATTACAGAATGAATTCAATCCTTTGAGATATATTGCTTTCCAGAAGTAGTCAAAGATTTTAAGGGTTAGGGCTCGTACACAGGGTTCAGACAACAAGTGTTCATTCAACGAAGGTTGGAGAAGATCGGCTGGCGTTGCCTCAATGACCCCAATCTGAGATCCATGACTCCTGCAGAGACAAACCCAGGACCAAGGCCATTTAGAGATAAGCTGGCCCTTTCCTAGCGGTCATTAACAACAATACAATTTGGTGGATTATTGAATAGGTCGTGCAGTTGTGACTTGGTCACTCTGCTGGCTTGCATAACAACGTCTAATGTCAAATGTGAATTTGAACCTAAAATGAAACAGGTGGATACAGAATAAGAGAGGCAAACAGATGATGTGATGAATAAAGACATAACGTGTTTTGTCGCTCTGTTGATAGTTCGAGTGTAATGTATAGCAAATCTTTGAACCTACTGGAACTTTGTCACCCAATTATGTTTTGTAGAACGTCGCTCTTGGTAATTTACCTTTGATAGAACAACCAAGCAGGACGACAGGTTCTATTTATGATAGTCTATTGATCAAATACACTTCGTACAAGGTCAAGTGCATTTCTCATGGCCTCAACAGCTTTAAACTGTTTCTTGGTCTTCTCCAAGTTCTCTAGCTTTGTCCGAAGAACGCCAATTGACATCTCAATACCCGCAATCTTCTCTTCGTCGACTGTAAGCTCATCGACCGCCATGTCAACAGTGGCCCTTATGTGCGCCATCTGCTTCTCGACTCGTCTCTGATCCTCTTCAGACTTCCAGAGCGAACCTGGTTGGTCAGCGGGCATGGAGCCAGTCGTAGCCAGCACACGATATGTGGGATTTAGTGATACTATCAAGCTGTCTCGGAGAGTCTTTCGGTTTTTTAAAGATTGCAACTCAGCCTCTTGGTCTGCGAGATCCGACTTCAGTCCCTTGATACGAGCGGTAGGGTCTTCGTTTGTATTCCCTTCCAACCACTCGGCAACAGCCATTTCCATCGCTGCAGTGGTGGGTGGAATGGCAGGGCTTCGAGTGCTTGTAGGAGAGGCTTTTGAAAGACCGGCTGATAACGAATTGTTGGAGGTTGACTCGCCAGAGGGCATGTCATTGAGAGGCCCTTTAACAGAAGTCTGAGTGCTATTGGTAGTGGTCAGCTTATCACCAACAGGCATTGAGCTTGTTCCTGGCCTGGCAATGCGTGGGGCTCTTATCGTTACGTTGTTCTGTCCTCTGCAAGTAATATCATCAATTTCAGTATGCTCCTTTCGCGTGGTTGAACATATAGGTGATATGTCGCCATGTTGTATCCGTAGCAGTGATAGGTACTTGTTCCGAGATGATGTGGGGTCAATGTCTGGAGGAACCGGCTGTCTGTGCACGAGGCAATTGAGGATGTCCAGCATGAACACACCACAACTGATGCTGTCCTTCTGCTGTGGAGTAGGCTGCATTAACTATTGTTAGGGCCGATAGAGGGTGACGACTCAGTGAGAAACCTACAACTGATCGGAGATGAACAGAACCAGGCGACCCGGTGACAGCGGCGAAAGCATTCTCGGTATCTTGGGCTCGCTTGGCACTATACATCGAATCATAGTGCTCGACTACAGCGCTCGTTGTATTCATGACAGCCAGTGTCCAGTGCCTACAACCGACAGAATGATGTAGTGGGATGAAAAGTGTCTGACATTGGCGCAGTGCCTTCTCAAATCCGGAAGGCGCATATCCCCGTCTCTGATAACCATCGACCTGAAACCAAAGAGGATCCATGATCTTGGCTGACTCGATGACCATGGTAGTTCGAAAAGATTGGATAACGACCGCTAAGGATTCGCTGGGAAGCATGGCGCCGCGATCTTTAAGGGCATCTCGAGCAAGTTGAACAGCTACTTTGGCAGAGACAGCAGTTGACATTGATTGAGTCTTATCGTAACCGGCTTCACTATCGACTTGATCGAACACCATGCCGTAATGGTCGGCGAGTAGCTTTGGGCTAAAGGAATCTGTGCAAACGAGGATTAGTCACATACGTTTTAGCCATATGTATGGACATGAGCGTGATGGAGATGATAACAAAATAGGAATTCGGGGAGGTGACGTACCATCATGGAAGGGTTTGGAGTTTCGGGAGGTAACAATGCCCCTGGGTACGTCAGGTTCATCTGCCACGTTCTTGACAAACGCTTCCGTGTCTGAATGACTTGCTTTGGGAGAGGGTCTGCTGGCACAGTTCGAGATCATGGAGGGCATAGGCGAGGACTGGAAGCGCTTCAGATTGTCTAGCGAAACATCTACCTCGTGATCTGAGAATACTTGCATAAACCGACGGTTGACCTCAGGAGCGGGGCTGCGGGGGGAAGATGACGTCCCTGTAAATGATAGTGAGGTCCTGGGACGCTTTACCACCGACTGATCTTCAATTGAAGGAATTCCATTGTCTTCCGCGTCTTCTTCGACTTCATCGTATCCGGTAACATTTCGTTGAGCGGCAGGGCCCGCCAGGCGAGAAGACAGTGCTGCACGGCCATCTCTCAGCCTGTCAGCTAAAGACCGATCACGCGCACCATTGCTCACGGCCTCAAACAGCTCGCCGCCTGGTTGCCAAAGAAGTTCTAAGGGAACTCCATGCCTCAGAGCAATCTTGGTAGTAGTGGTGATCGGAGTGACAATGTTCTCTCCTATTCTATCTCCATCCCAGGGGTTGAACCATGGAGCTGGTGCCCAATTCCGACGTCCGTTCCATTCTCGATCGAGAAAGGCGATATTGCTTGTGTTGTTGTTCTTGCGCTTTAGCGAACGATCGGTAGTCTCGACGACTCGTTTCATTGCGTCTATCTTGGGCCACTCTGTCTTCAAGGTTGAGATGACTTCCATCCTGTTGCCAGGTGGGAGGTCTTCGAATTTGGACTTGACGATTTTCTCGGGAGGTTTGTCGACATTTGGGGAGCTATCGACACAGTTTCCGATAAACTGTTTGAGCTTCAACAGGATATTAGCATCGTCACTCGAATGAGAGGCTTTCGAACTTGCATGAGTCTTGCCAGTAACATGTTGCCCATCGGGCCCAGGAACATCCATTCTGTGCAGGACTCATAGTCGGCAGAACAAGGATATTGCTAGTCGACTCGGTGTATTGAATGGGATGTGATTATGAGAGAACAATATTGTAATCGAAACGCGAGACGGGTCGGCGCGATGATAAACTCGGTTGAGGCGAATGTAGTAGCGCGAAGGAGGGGGATTTTTATTGTGCATCTGGGACTTGTCAACATGTAGAGCTCTATTTGCATGGGGGAAGGAGCACGGGCCAACAGAAATGGAGATTTGGATATAGTGGAAGGAGCGAGTGGTTGCGAGTGGTAAAAGTCTCGACCACTCGTTACCACTCTTGACCACTCGCTGTTTCTTTTTTTCCTTTCCTTCTTTCTTCAAGACATCCAGACTTGGGACGCACAAAACTTAGATTATTTGTAAGTTGGGCACTCGTTTCTCGACAAGATGGCGATTCTTTCCTACGTACATTCTCAAGCCTGGTTGTCTTGATGGGCACTGTTGCGTATTGTTGCGCAACATGACCAAGAGATAGTATGCACGTATCTTTGTTCCCAAACTCACCGATTAGTCTGAGATATAGGCTACAGCGAAGAAACAAATGTGTAGACGAGGCTTGGGTCATTGGAGAAACTTCTTCCTACCTAATGATATAGGTAGTGAGGAAAGAAATGTGGTGGGTCAAACGATGCATCATTCGTGATGCTTTGCAGCGGAGATATCTGGTATCTTGAAATGATGGATAGCAAATATTGTCATAGTCTTGATTCATTGGTTTGTTCACCTTGGAGTGGAAGGGCCGTCGTGTGCTGTGGTTTGTCAATGATGCGAAGATCTAGAGAGCGTGACAGGTCGTTGATTGATGAGTACAACAAGCGACTTCAAATGGATTGATGGCGGCCTTGTGGCCAAGGGGATCTCCCGATGAAGTAAAACGACTCTGGAGATATTCCACGTGTGCTGTTCCATCATTCGTAGTGCACCGCGAGTTGATTGGAAGCGTGGAGGATGCGCGTGCCCATCGTACGTTCAGCTAATATTCCTTCAATTAATCGTTGTTCTCCTGGCAAGTCACGGGTCATTGCTCGGAGGAACGAAAGTATTACTCCGACATTGATACAACGATTACGTTCGTCGCGGACTGCAAATGTTCGATATGTTCAGACTCGTGCGACAATCTCTCGAAACATTGGCCACAACACCCTGGGGTTCTCGCCCCAATCCATCGTTGTCCAAAACCAGTAACGATCCTTGAAAAGAGAACAAGGCTATGTAGACGTGTTCGTCATCAAAACCGGGCCCCGTCGATCCCAGGCTTGAATGTCTATCTAACTTCAGATTTCAAATGTTGACCTCGTAGTCTACTTGCTTTCCGGTGGGAAGCGACAGAGAAAGTTATAGGCTCCTAAATGTCAGACTAGATCGTAGCTGCTGAAGTAAAGACTTGGACTCACGTTGACCTTTGTGGATTGACCACTGCTTACTTGAACGTTCATGTCTCTGTAAGTCGTCCTGTTTTCAATTTCATTCTCGACACAGCGACCAGGATCGCTGTCAGGTTGTAGCTGACATTAGAGGTACTAAGATCCGGTGAAGGCACGGCATGCGCCCGCTTCTCCTGTCGGGCATATTCGATGGTGTCTTTCCGCAAATTGTTCTTCCTCTAGGCCGAAGTCGAAAATGAGATCGCATGACGAACAGTTATACGATCGGTAGATGGATAGGAAAGGATCGTCAACTCAGTCGTTGATGGAGCCGTAGGGTCTGTGGATAGAGGGGTTGGTGGGGTCGATAAATGGAGCTTCGTCGCGGGGATCTGCGTAATCGCGTCAGACATGATGATGGCAAGCGAGAAGTTGCGGAGAAAGTGGGAGGCTCTGAGCAGTTATATCCTTGGAAAGAGTGAGTGGAAGCGCGTATCGTGGCTGGCGACGCGTAGCGGACGAAATGATGATGACTTGTCTTGTTTGTATCTCTCGATGTGATGAAGCAAACAGAAACATGGCAGGCAGGGAGTGAAGCAGACTCCAAGACTGGCTGGTATGGCCAAGCGTAAGACGACGGAATCTGAAAGATGTAATCTTACTCGTCGAGGGTAGACTCGCCAATCGAATCGTCATTCCCGTTTGTTGATTCACAAGACCAATCTAGACATGGTTACAATGGCAAGAAATTGGACCGTTTAGGGAGACATCAAAAAGGACCTACCTACCCATCGTCGCTAGGTCCACTGTGGACACCAAGTCGCTAGTACCTTAGCTTAGCACGCTTAGGTACCTTGTTACAGGGCTGTCACCAGGGTCTTACGGGGTGAACCAATGAAAACGACCTTGTCTGCCAGAGGTCGTGGACCAACGTGGCTCTGGTTGGCTACTCAAGCTTGAGCCTACCCTACGTCAATATTTTGCTCTGTAATTCGCATCAACCACAGTTTAAATCAGCCCATAAACGTGAACCATCATTTGAAGAGTTCATGTTGAGGATCACCAAGATGAAACGTAATAATTTCTGAAACCCTACTCCTAGTCCTGCATCTATTTGTTCTAAATGCTCGGCATGCACAAGATGGTTTCAGATGGTGATCGAAATCGGGTTTTCTAGTACATTGAAGCTGAGATTCAGTTCCTGGTGGAACGGAAATTTAATGTCAGTAATTCCCTCCAAAGCAAAAAAAAAAAAAAAGGATGCGCAGATTGAAATCACATTTCATTTGGATTCTTCGTTTCTAGACAAATGACGAAAGATATTGTGGTTTGTTTCACTCTACACCATAAACCACCTTAAGCTACGAACCACTGAAGCTAAATGTTTGCCTGAGCCAAAAGGCATCAACATCAGCCATTCAATTCATCAATCGAGTTCAGCGCTTCTGCTCCATTCAAATATCATCACCACCACGCTGCGCATTATCAGTCACAATTCTGCACGCCGCTATGAACTACATCTTTTACTTGAACCCTGCAGTCAAGCGTGGTCAGTCTCCCTTCCCAGCTAGCGTACAGCGCGTCGACCGAACCAGTGCTCCCAAAATGTAGCGACTCGATGTAGTCCCAGCCCTTCCGCCGCGGCCGAAACCCGACTTTCGAATTGCGTTGTCAAGTCAAAAACAGAAAGAGAACGTCAACGAGTGCCTTTGCGCGCGGAATACGCTTGGCGTCGCCCTTTTCTCGCCGATTCTTCAAGCTTGATTCAAGAGTCTTGGGCTGCGATAATGTACACCATGACTGCGACAATTTACAACAAGACCAGGGTAGCACGAGAATAAAAATGAGCCAAGCAGCGACACTCGACATCGACAAGATGAATTCTCTATTACGCGCCCATAGTGGAAGCTTGCCTCCGGATTTGATGTGGCGCTCAAAGCCTCTCGACTCGTTGCTGCTCAGGACCAGAAGTCAGTCGTGTTAATAGGTGACTCGATGGGGACGATGGAACACAAGTGAAGCCTTATCTGGCGACAATGGACAACGAAGAACAGGATGGCGATAATCATGGCAGTGTTTCGGACGATAGATAGGCAAAAGTAAGTCTACCGCATATTGATCACTTGGCAGTTACTGACGATATCACTAGGTAGGCATTTTTATGCAAGATCCCCCAAGACTCTCAAATGGTGGCAGCCCGGTAAATGGACCAGACCATATTACTTGCCCATTTCCGAGATGTTCAACCTGCCGATCGATACACCCGGTCCGACCTGACTTCTGCTGTCGTTATTCGATTTCTCATATCGTCTTGTCTATGAAGAGTCAATGTCCCTCTCGAGTCGCCGATCCGCCTGAGCTAATCGCTGCTTTCGTTTTCGTGTCAAATGGTCAACTTGGTGTTCGGCATTTGAATGAAGTCCTACATCCTGCAGTCGTTTGTCAAGCTTTCTAATAGCTGTCCCTAAACACCATATCCCTGGACCAGCAAGCCAGGCGACAACGGAGCGAATAAACATTACTTTCAATGCACTTGGCTTTCGGTAGCGCCTCGCGCCCATGCTTTTCTTGATCTTTGTCCCACTTCCACCTTCTTCGGGCAACACACGTCGACATCATAGTCACCTCATTATCTACTCTTCCATCCAGATGCGTCGATCATCGGTATACCGCTTTGTTGTAGCTCGATTGCTATGTAGGATAGTACTGCGCGTGTTTCTACTATGATGCTGGACCGCCGCGTATTGTCCAATGCGCTCGACACCTCACTTTCCTGTGTACAGCAGTACGGAGTATTCTGTTGAATCAATCATGCGTGCTTGCACATCGTGCCTCGCCTGACTTGAGACAGTGCCAAGAGCCATCACTTGAATGGACAATATGATTCAAAAAGAAACTGGTAGACAAGACCTCGAGTGACAACATTCCAAAACTCCTGTTTCCATTGAGTCATCTTACCCATCTATCGAGGCCGCCTCGACCTTGGTCTTACGCTCACGCGAAATCACCAACGCATTGTTGAGCAGACCAATTAACTGCCCTGTCGCCGGCCACCTCCAGTCCGCGATCAGTATGGCAGAGATACTTCTCGTCAGATCTGCAAGAGCAAGTATGAAAGCAATACAAGTCTATGTGATAATTCATTGAGCGGCAAAAATGGTTTCGATGTGGACTCGGAAATGTCTGGCCTAGAGTGATCCTTATGCTTTCCGGATTATTCTTGTCCCAAGTTTGCGCCAACACACGTCCACAGCCACCCCTGTATGCCACATCATCATCCCCGCGTAGTACCCAGAGAACATTGTAGAACTGGTATTTCCGATCAACTTCATACTCCAGGAGGTCTAAGTGCTCCTCATACTGTCTTGTAGCGACAACTTAATATGGATGGCCATCGCTCCAGGATATCTCATCTTCAGTACCAACCCATCGTCCAGCACGATCATACCTGGCACAAAATGACCGTGGATCTGCGTATCTACTCCTTTGCAGGACCGACCTTCTTCTCGAAACAGGTGCGTAGATATTTACCGCTTGCACTTCCTTGCGAGATTGTAATGAGCTCAATTGGCTTTGCTGGCCCACATGTTGCGTCTCTTGTAATGCGAATCATACCTTTCAAAACCTCCCTCAGCATCTCGAAGAACAACCACCTTGGGCAGACTAATTAGAGGACTTTGACCTACGACCGGGTTGGCGACAGCTGAGTAAAATGCTGATCGTGGCATATTGCGTATGTCATATCGAATCTCAAGGGTTGCTGCAGGAAAGAGAGACGCACGAGCTACTGAAGCTGAAATGAGATTTAATGTGAACAATGTTCGCTAGGCATATTTCTTTAGTAATTCTACATGTTCCCAGGTCAAAGTGTCTGCAATTTCCAGGAATTTGTAGTGCTCACTTTCTTGTTACCGCCTTGATCAACTTTCAGAGCTGACTGAAGACTCGCAGGGTCAAGAAAACACTGCCATCCACACCAGGCCCAGGAGGGAAGCATGGGCCTTCGGGTCGGACGACCATGGTTTTCGGTCTTTATGCAAATGCGGGGCCCTTTTAATGGCTGCCAGAGTAATGCATGGTCTAGATAAAGCCTGGGCAACCCGGATAAGAAGCTCAAGACTCCCAGGATCGCAGAGAGACCGTCACCTTGACAAGATAACTGTCGTCCGTTATAGGGAGAAACCAGATCGACATAAACACTGAAGTCAGGCAATGTAGGTATCAAGAGCTGCCTCGTGGGAGCTACTTCTGAAAGGGTCTCTGGTGAAGGTTGGTCGTTTTGTTGTGGTCGAAGTTGACTTGAATCCCACATTGCGCACTCGCGTTGCCAGAATATTTGAGTAACCAGTAAACAGACTACCCGATTATTGAGAACGTATTCCTGGTATTTCCAAGCTCTCTATGCCCACTCAGATCAAGATAACGTCTTGTAATAAAACCTGATGCGATCAGCTCTGGCAGCCTCGGCCAGCTTAGTTGGATTTTTCAAGTCTGACTCTGAACGCTCAATGCTTGTAGTATGTCTTACTTCTCGATTGTGGCTAGCCGCTTTGGGATCATGAAACATACCATACCCGGCTGCAGCAATGGTAGTTATACAGGCACCTTACATCTACTTCCCTGTAAACCTATACAAAAGAATACACAGAGATATCCTTGAGTGCATCGCTGTTGGCGGCGTTTGCATGAGTTGAAGGCGTCTCTGTTTTTGTTTTCAACTCCCATCTCTTGAGTACTTTATTATTCAATTACCTGTCTCTTCTCTCGAACTAGTCTTCCATCCATACTCCTCATACTCTTCATCAGTACCTCCTCGACTAGTTACCTCCTACAGTACAATCGGGCCCCACTTAAATGACGTGAAAGGTAGCCAATCAAAACGCTCAGTGTTTAGCTCCGCGGAAGTAGGGGCGAGGGTATCTTGATTCTTCCTTGTTGGTGCTGATTCCCGGAGGATAACCTCCGCCCTCTCAAAACTACCCATGTAGATCAACTGAAATTGTGAGATGATTTGCAGTGTCTACAACAGAGTTTGATCTTTTAGTAAACTTTTATTGGTCTATGATAACCCTTTTCTCACTAAATCGAGATCTAATACTGAGAATATTTATGGCCCATTCAACCTCTCTCTATTCCTCCCCTTCGGAAGCTCAACATTTTGTTTTAGCACCTCTACCCACCTCGACCCTCAAGACATCGTCAAGACACCCCGAGGCAAAATTGAAATTCCTATCACAATGGGTATTACTTCTCCTGGTCCATTGCGGACTCCTTTGTGCCTCTTCCGTGTTTACGCTAACTCCCTTAATAGATATTCACCAAGTCTTCGATCAAGCTCAGAGCGCCGCTCAATTGACGGATCTCGAATGTGAACAGCTGGTGACTAACAGCGTTGACACCATGCTGTATCCTGACCTGGGAAAGGACTGGGCCACTGACCAGCCCATCTTCCCAGCCTTATATGCAGCCTGTGACAAGAATGTCGAGCATGAATACGATAACACCGATTTCACTTCCAACTACACATACACTCCTACCTCAAGCAACCTGGCCGGCTCCGTCTTCTCTGAGGAGTCTTCCCCATGTCAAAATCCCCAATTAACGAGCCCTGAAGTTTCCCCTGATTATTTAGACGGTCGACAACGCTCTCCCTCGACGCAATCGAACAACCGCCGTGAACGCAAACCAATTAGCACCAACCGCGATCCAACAAAGTCATACCAACGCAAACCCTCAAAGCAAGTCCAAACAAAAGGCGCAACAGGAGATGTTTGTGGGGATGCGAAAAGAAGTCGGACTACGAGCACGACAACAAAAAAAAACCTTTCCACTTTGCAAGATATTAATAGCGAACAAAACAGCAAGCAACAAAAGAGGAATCGATGTGCATCTAGCAAGTACCGCATTAGGCAGCGAGAAGCTCGGAGAGACCTCGAGACTGTCGAGAAGGACATGGCGCAGTCCAATCATGACTTGTCCATCTGCGTGAAAGACTTGAGAAATGAGGTCTACAACCTAAAGATGAAGGTCCTTCAACATACAAACTGCGACTGCCCGCTTATTCAAGAATACATCACCAATCACGCCAACCAGTATATTCAAGAGCTGGAAGGTAGAAGGCAATGCCAACAGCTTAAACAATATTATGGAAAATAGGTAGAATTGTCAAACTTTACTGCAAATGGCTAGCTGTATTGTATTGTTCTTTAGAATGATGAGGCGGACCAAAGTGCTTCCCTGTAGATGATACACATACAAATACAAGCTCGTCTTATTAGTTCCAGAGAGCCACTTCTCCTTGTTAACCCTGCTTGGGTACTGTTTTCCCAATGTATCAGCATCTGGCACTGCCGCATTTATGTTTGACAATCGTCGAATTGATGACTTTATATGCCGATCAAAACACCCAGAAGCAACAATGCGACAGCGGAAGCGCGGAATCTCCCCCCGCCCCTCAGATTAACGTTGAAATCATCTCTGCTTCCCGAGGTGAGAATACCGTATGATTGGCTTAGCACTGCTGATCTTCCCCACTCATAAAATCACATCACGCATGGTGATATGGTCCAGTCTCAAAATTTCGTCACAAGTTCATCACCACAAGCGAAGTCTCTCAAACCATGCACCTCGGGATATATCTGCCCTATAGCTTGCCATTGATTCGCTTGACATGTCTTGAAGCCTTTGCCACTTTCTTTGCGGCAATCCAGTCGCGACACCAGGAAGACTTGGTCTTTGAAAGCATTTGTTTGTTTTTCTTCTTCTTTCTTATCGGCCCCCCTACCGTCCAGCAGCTGCCCGTGTAACGCACTATCTTGATAGCTATGGATGCCCAACAAAAAGATGAAAGGTTGGTTGCTGAGTTGAGACGTATAACCCAAGTCCTGGCACAAACAACTAAATTATCTACCAAGGACACATTTTCGAAGAATTATTCCGCGGCTGACAGCAGACGGAGCTTCTAATGATCGTGTGTTGGAGACGCCAGCACAAACTACTGTGCCCCGAAGGAATATTACCATAAGAGCCAGTAACCCTACAACCCGAAGGAATACTGTCACGAGAACCAGTAACCCTACAAACCGAAGGAATATCGTCACGAAAGCCTGTAATCCTTGTAGGGAACGTAAAAGAAAGGTATGGTGACCTCCATTTGTTCCCCCCCAACATATGGACTATCTTATCCATTTGTTTATTCAAGTGCGACGCCAAAGAACCCGAGTGCACCCCATGCATGTCTCGAGGAAACCAATGCTCGTATACTATAGGCAATCCAAGTCTCGAACAATGGAAACAGAAATACGAACAGCTCAGACAGGAATCCCTTGATTGTCAGCGTTCTCGTGACAAATTGCAACAGCTTGTACACCATATTCGGTATCGATCCGAGGCCGAAGCTTCAACAATAACGCAACAACTTCGAGATGGAATTAATGTTGAGACTGTGTTGCGCCATATAGAAACTGGAGACGTCCTCCTTCAGCTTCATCTCAAGCCCGAGTCAAAATATCGATACAGCATACCATTCGGAAGCGATATCCCTAGATATCTACAAAAGTCCGACAACCCATATCTGCAGTCTATACTCTATAGCACAGGTTCTCCAGGCATTGGCGCACGACAACATGATGGGAATCATATCAACGATCGAGAACATCCGCAATACTTCAAGCCTTATCATGCTGCAACCATCTTGGATCCAAAGCTGGATTCAGTCAAACCATCTGTATGGACTACTGTTTCGAATGACGACAAATTGATGAGGTCTTTACTTCATGATTACTTCCTACACGAGTACGAATGGCTCTCATTCTTCCATAAGGACCATTTCCTGGACGACATGTTATCTGGCGTAAAGAACTTCTGCTCATCACTCCTCGTAAATTCCGTGCTTGCGGTATCATACGTAAGTAAGCATCATTTTTATACCTGCAGCTAAACGGAAAAGGAAACTTTGCTAAGATTTGGTCAGCATTGCTCTGCCACATCACAGCGTCGTAGCAAATTTTGGGATACCCAGACTCTTGGAAGTCGATTTTTCGAAGAGGCAAAGCGCCTTTGGGAGTTAGAAAAGTCAGTGAAGCCGTCTCTGCCGACACTCCAAGCAGCACTAGTGATGGGTAATCTACTCAACATGTACTCGCTTGATAAAATCGGACGGACATATAATGTTCAGGCACTGACCATGGCAAATGAACTGGGACTGTTCAAGCCACTAGCACAGCAGACGAGTCCGCGACGACGGGACTCGTATACATTTACAGCTTGGTCTCTATTTTTCTCGAATTGGTAATAGTATCGAGTACCACGACTAGTTCTACAACTAACCTCCAAGCTAGTGTTCAAGATTACCATACTTTGCGGCCACCTCTATGTGCGAATTGTCCTTTCGAACCACTGCCCGATCCTGTCGAGGATCCAGCATGGTATGGCTCATTCTGGATGGTATATCCACTCACTGATGCTCCGCTTCTGGTACAACACGGCCCTCTTTTCAAAGCCAAACTAGAGCTAGTCATGATTATGAACAGTATCTCTATCGCTTTTTTCGGAAAAGAAGAAGCAGAATTGGATAAACCCACACGACTCAGACTGGCTCTGATGTTTACACAGAAGTTGACTGCTTGGTACTCATCGTTACCGATCCACTTGTCACCGACAAGAATTGTGTTTTCACCCCAACTGAAACTCCAGTAAGTCACTCTTCATATTTACTCTGAACTTTCATGAACTAGTGTTTATTTTGACTCTGCACATGTCTTCTGATTCATCGAACCTATTCATATATCTTTCTAAATATCTCCAAGAGTAAACTAGCAAACAGACTGACAAAACTTTGTAGCCTGCTGTACCATAATGTCATGGCCCATATGAGCCGGGTACTAACGGAGGCAAGCGATGACACAACAGGGGATTTCGTTGCCGCTGCTGATACACTACTTGCAAACTCGAATTTATGCTTCGAAACTCTTATGAGATTGTATTACCTACGCCATGGTTACGAGGGCTGCGATGCCTATATGACACATACTCTAGCCGTTCTTGCATTTACTACGCTGACCCGGTTGAAATCTCCGGCTTCTTCTTTGTCGACAATGGAAAAGGAGGACATTCGGGGTACGTTAATACTTTCTGCCAAGGGCCTCCATGATCAAGGACAGAACTACCATCTACCTCGGGTTGTATTTCATCTTCTTCATTCGTCGATGATGGCCGAAGATGAATCCATCACGTCCAGAATCACAAGTGTTCGCCTTGACGATGAAACAGAGGACGATCTGCGAAAGGAATATATACAAGCACAATATCCAATCAACATTACGAACATCACGGAGAGCCCAGAGGATAGGCGATTAAGCAATATTATTGAGAAAATAGACAATTGATCTTTTTATCATGTTTTTCTGGACAGGACATTATATCAATACATACAGGGAGAAGTATGTGGGAAGGAAGGCAATCCAGCAAGTAACTTGAAAACTATAGCCGGCCGGACGCCAGCGCCATAGCTGTAGTATCACGAGATCGAATCCGTGAAAGCAATCCCAAGACTTGCATTGCATATTCTTGACAATAATCATTGTTAAGAGGCAGGATACAATTGAGATGATGGGACGGTCCAAGACATTTTCATGATATGGAGCGTCAAGTGTGAAGAGGTGGTACAAGAGAATGAAGGATGAGAACAGAAGGATAGAAACGCGTCTTACAAGTGCTCGGAAACCGCTTCTGTGTACAGTGGATAGCTTAAGCATATAGGTGAGAATTCTTTCGGCCGATGTCTTGCCGTCGTTGGCAATTGCCTTCGGTCCCTCCTCGTTGTTATCGTCCGAATCCTTGTTCTTAGCGTTATAGGAGTGTGTGTAGACGAGTCTTTTTCGATTCGAGAGGTGATATGACAGCCAGTCATGTTTCCCTTGCGTAGGGATCGGAGGGGAGTCGGCCGGTTTAGGGAGAAGGTCAAGGGGAGTGGAGGCCACAAGCATGCTTTGGGCGCTTGATGGTGGGTTTTGGAGCACCTTTGTTTGATCTGACGTACCCTGCTATCCGTTCTTGTCAATTTGAGAAGATATCGTTGGCTGAGAGATGATGGCTAGCCCTGGTTGATGTTCTGCAGGTGTGCCATTGATCTCAAGGTCTGACCCGGTCTCGATGAGTCAAGGGTGAGGCATATCCGGAAAGTTACAATGGTACCTAGAGGCTGCTCCATTGACGACGTTGCAATCTCACTCCTTCACGAAATGATCGAGGACAACATTGCTGCGGGTGACAACGTCCCAGGACGGAAAGGGAACTGTGTCAATTGCGACACGCCAATATTGACAGTGGTATTCTGCGAGCGTACTGGGGTAGGCTTCAGCCAGACATCGAGATAACAAGCCCATCCCCACGTATCAGCGAGTCCGACAACAACGAGGAATGGCACGACCATAACGATGATCTACCAATGTTATGAACCAGCTTGACATTGATGCTGTCTACCAAGACATCCATTGGAGACTATTCCCGGCCGGATGAGGCAGAGAGGAACTATGGGGTGCGGCAGAGACCATGGCGTTAATACCCCTGGTTCCGAGACTTGTCATTCAGCGAACTGGAGGGCTTGTCGCTCGCTCGATGGTTGTTGTCCTACTCCAACGGTGGGTGTAGTGATTATGCGGGCGTTCGCGCGGTCGTTCGTGCGGTCGTTCGTGCGGTTCGCGTGCGGTCTGGCTCGGTCGGGGACTTCGGCTTCATCAACTGATAACAGTATTGTAGATTGCGGTATTCGCTAGCTACCCTGACTGTAACGTAACACTGGTGGAGGGCCACTACATCTGTATCCGTCAGCAAAGCACCTTCATATTGTGGATCGGAAACATACAATATCATCCACCTAAAAGACGTTTGGCTAGCTCATCAAAGATCTCCTCCTTGATCTGCTCACTGAATTCTTCATCTCTCACGCTCTCGATAGTAGTCACTCTGCCATTAAGCGAGTCAATGTCATCTCGTATTTCTATCATGGCAGCCTCCTCTGAGTCATTTCCATGGGCTTGTGACAGCGATATCTGTGTCTCCAATCCCTCGTAGCGTTTCTCCAAACACGCGACCTTGTCTCTCAGCTCAGCGTTCTGGGCCCTAAGCTGGACGATGTCGGCTTCCTGTTCTTGGACTTTGGACTCGAGCCTACTCAACTTATCCAAGAACTGTCGAAATACATCTGCCTGACTGTCTTGACGAGGCCTTTTGCGGGTGTACGGTGGGACGCTAGGTGGCGGCTCTATTGCTTTCCCATCAGGTGGTTCTGTTACTTTCGTGTTGGGTGGGAGCTTTGTTGCTTTATCGTAGGATGGAGGCTTGGGCGGACTGATAGTTGCAATCTTGCCTCCATTGTCACTGAACATACGTGAGATATCATGATTGGGATCAGTGGAAGGCCTAATTTGACGTCGCTTTACAGCTTCACAGATAGCGTGGAACTTTTCAGGCGATAACAGAGATTCCTTGATGTAAATTCGCAGAGATGTGACATGAGATAACTCGTAGAGGGAGTCGAGAACCTTGCCGGAGCGCGCCCGAGCTGCCACAACCGGTTCTTTGACGTCGCTAGGAATGAGGACAGTGACTCTGTTGTCGAGTTCGAAATCGAGATATGTAGTCGAGTCGAATATCTGTTTCACAGCGTCGGGCGGGTTTGACAAAGTGAAATGGTTGAAGGATTTAATGAAGAACGGGTTGACGCGGATGCATACGCCTGCACCTGATGGTTTATCCTTGAATCGAAAGGGAATGCTAATCTCGAAATGCGCGCAGGATTTGCCGTCGACCTCGGTCAAATCGAGTCGCAGCGTGAATCGTATGGCATCGTGATCGGGATCACCGGTCGCCAATGTACGCGTAGAACCTTCCCACTGCCATTCAACGATAGCTGTTGTTTGATCGATGTCGATGCATGGTGAAGTCGCCATAGTCCATGCTGGTACGGGAACTAGGACACACAATTGTTAGTATCATAAATCGGACTTGCCTTAGATGACCGCGAAATATCAAGTAATGCAACTGCGAGAGTTACCGGCTTCGCTGACGAGTGCCTGTGACCTCCAGTAGAACTGCCAGGTCGCCCCAGAACTCCAGTAGGACTGCGAGATTCCGAGTCAGGTCCCTACTACACGCCCCGGTTATTCCAGAAAAAGGAGGTTGCGCTCGCTTTTGGTGGGTATAATCCGGATTTTTAGAGTGGCTGTAGCGCGAAGCATCGGTTTCCCTTGAAGATCATTATTGAGTTCGGTCGGATCGAGTCGAGAAGAGGCGCTTGAGGATGGTCGTGGTGTAGGGTTCTCATTATGAAGAGGTTGGATCAAGTGATTGAGTGAAGCTGAATGTGACGCGTGAGTTGTTGAGAAAGTGGAGAACTTGGAGTCGGTACAAGGTTAATCCGGAATTTTTTGATCGGACTCGACAGCCTCGGTTCTACGCGCTGAATTTCGACCACTGAGTGCTGACTAACGTCAGCCGCCACAGTATGCGCCACAGGTGCCTCGAGTTTGATGCAGCAAATGGAAGAGCTATCATTCGCCATGATGGCAGGACGCAACGAAAGCCTGTATCATTGCGATTAGTACAGCAATAACACTTGCCCCAGCAATACTCATATGTAGAATGATCAACAAATCCGTGGCATACAAGACCGGGACGGGTGATGGTGATGTGCTGTAACTACCAACTATTGTGATGGTTGAACATCTTCAACATTCTAATGGGCCAAGCAATCAAACAAGCCATAACAATATACATGATTTAGACCATCTGACAGTATGCGAAATGTACAGTACGTGGTTGTTCGTGGCTTGTCTACAATTACAACGCCCCATCCAGCTGCATGATTAAAATATTTGGCAATCGTTGATAGAGAAACACGAGACAGGGTTGCGTCCTTGATTGGACTTCAAGAGCCCAGTCAGTCTTATAGGTCGTTAACTAATATCCAAATTTTCAATGTTATAGTCTCCTAGTCAGGTAGTTAGACTATGTGCTCGTTTCATATTTCAGATTTCATGAATGCGAGAAGATGCCTAGGCTACCCTGAATCTCTGCCTAACATGAGCCAGGGTGGGCTTAGTGTCGGAAAGATGATGCTGACTAAACTAAATTCCAGCTTGTCGATCGCTTATCTGGCTAGCACTAAGCTGAAAATGAGAAGACACGATATTTAGTACGTATCTGATGCAACAACTAACCCGCTGAGCGGGTCACAAAAAGACAGGCACTTGAAACAAACTAGACGAAAATATTCGCACCTTCATAGGCTATCTATCCACTAAAGCTGGTTTGATATTTCTATCAGCTACTTGTCCGTGCCGGCTTTTATCAACGCACCTACCCGCCAACCACCCTTAGAACAACAACTTGGTCCAAGGTCGTACATTATTTGTATGCAATCATCAATAACAACCACACAACTAGCATGTCGTTAGCTTCAATAGAAGCCTGGCTCAGAAATATACCAGATCGTCATATCAAGGATTCTGGTATTGAGCATCCCTCCAAGCGCCATCGACGTCAACATCCTGCAAACCCCGATCCTTCAAGGGGTTCTTTCTTCGCCGGAATGCTTCCAGCACAACCATCATCAAAAAACCGCCAAAACTCACAGAGAAACGATGACGAGAACCTAGGTATAGAAAAAACACCAAGGCCAAGACATCACCAGGGAAGGATTTCCTGGCGCGAACAAAAGAAACGTGACAATCTGCAAGCATCAGTACCTACTGGCATACGCCATAGATTTCTAGGACGCGAAGGGATATCCTGAAGTTTTCAAGAGATTATTGCGACCACGCCATGAAGAGAAGCGCATAAGCTGGAGTTGGATCGAAATATTGGCAGGTAAGTGGGTCAGCGTTCGTCGAGACATGAGGTCGTGGTAGAACAACTGAAACCATACGAAGACACAGACATGCCCTATGAGGAGTTGATGTGCTTGCATTTTCAAGAGTCTTATCGGCAGGAACCCAGATATAGACTTGCGGAGTCATTGATGTATAACATACAAGATCAAGATCAAGGTATCGTATATGCTGTCTGCATAACATAGGTATTTCATCAATATGTGTGGCAGTCCACATGCCGTTCTCGTTCCTGTTAATATTCATCCCAGGTCGGAGTATTGCTGCTCTTACCAAGTCAGTTATATTTCTCAGTACAAAGGATATTTCTTACTGCATCGCCAGTCGAAATCACGGCGTACCAGTTCCACCGCATGCCGAGCAAATCTTAGTCCGCTTGACTCCTTCGCCATTATACTCTTCGCATTTGGACAGGGTGGCGCGATGAAATCAATATGATGATGGTGATGTGCCGGTAGTTGTGCGTACGAGAT
The DNA here is from genome assembly GCA_013618295.1 of Fusarium armeniacum. Taxonomy (NCBI): domain Eukaryota; kingdom Fungi; phylum Ascomycota; class Sordariomycetes; order Hypocreales; family Nectriaceae; genus Fusarium; species Fusarium armeniacum. The sequence continues at coordinate 175,253 of JABFER010000054.1, forward strand.
AAAATCTATCTGAAAGGATGAGCTCCGAAGTTAAAAACGGTACCTGGAAGCCTTTGCAGACACGCGTCACCTGCTGTCACAGTCACAATCACCACAACAAAGGAGGGATAGCTAGTCTGTCCATTTCAGCCGCAGCATTGGCAGTGGACAGCAAGGTATGTTACGGAATTTCCAAGCGCTCGGATATAATAGTTCAATATTCCACAGTATAGATCCAACGACTACCCTTTCAAAAAGGAATGTACCAATGAATTGAACTTTACAGGATTCTCCCAAAACAAAAAGTGACTACCCTTATCTGCAGCTGTAAAAGTGTAATGTCTTGCACCAGGGATCTGGGAAGCAACCCACTCGACTCCAGTTGCTGGTAGAATACTCACTTCCCCTGCAATCACTAATGTGGGAATGTTGATTCGAGGAAGCACATCACTCCAATCGTTAAATGCATGATCAGCCATTAACGCCGCGGCGTTTCTATCGCTCATCTTCTGGTTCTGCTCCATAGTCCAGTTGTATTCTTCTTCAGTGACAGAACCTGAAAACATGCTTTTGATCAAAGATGGAGTTATAGTTGCCATGTTGTAGGCAGTGTTGAATGCATCATCTGGTGTGAAAATGGCGGACAGTTCCTCAGCTTTGCCCTTGGGCCAGTTTGGGTCACCGACGAGAGTCGCTGGCTCATCGACTAAGATGAGCTTGTTGATGAGCTTTCGAGAGTCGGCGTACAGGTCCCAGAACGCCCATATGACGCAACAACCCATGGAGTGGGTGACGATAGTAATATCTTTGAGGTCAAGCTTTGTCAAAAGGTCGTTCAGATCTGCTGCGAGCCGGCTAATTCGATAGCCAAAGGAAGGTTTTGCGGAATTGCCATGACCACGCATGTCATATGTCGTGACTCTGAACCCGGCCTGAGCAAAGTATTGCACCTGCTTTTTCCATTGTGCAGCAGATTGACGCCAGCCGTGAATGAACAGTAGCTGCTTGCCGTCGTCTGGGCCATGCTGGTTGTAAATTAGACTAACGCCATCATTTGTTGTTATGGTTCCAGTTTTGATCCGTGGATTTGCGTTCATGTTAGACTGGATATCTGTAAGCGCCATAATTGGAGTGCAGGTAGGGATAATGATATTTATATCGTGGCTCAATAAGTGAGAAGGGAAAGGAAGTCAGATGAAAGGCTTTTATTGAGAACTATAATTGAGACTAACTGGTTTATTTATACTTGGTAATGGCCCATCATGTTATTCATGATCACTGAATAACGCGTCTGCCCTACCCTACCTGAAATGGCAATTGCCCGCTTACTATAGGTAAGCACTAATACTTTGTAACCAATGAACAACGATCCAATCAGGCATGGTTGAAGGTACAGCGACACAATTTAACGTTATCATGGTCTAATCTAATTGGTTTTCTATAATAAGTTACTGCTTATCTTGTACGGGTTGGAATCTATAATAATTCTGTGCTGGGCTATCAAATCATATGGCCTGGGTTTTATATCCAAGCCCGCTTATGGCTATCTCCCAATCAATGCCATGGCTGATATCGATGCAAATAGCATTGACAAGACCTCAATAGACCAGATCGTGTCCAACTTGGTTGTGGGTTGAATCGTCTGCGTTCTTCAGTCCGGTGGCACTTGGAGCGTTGAACGCCGGTGAAGCAGCTATGTCGTGTTTGTTGCCGTCACCATTAGTGCCGTTACTCTTTTCATCCTTACCAATGATGCCTTTGGCTATGTCGGCAAAGGCTCTGGCCTTGACAACAGGGTTAAAATAGAAACGACAGCAGCGATTGCCTAATTCAAGGCCGTAGTCAGGCTATCAACCAGCTGTCCAACAATTTGCTGACCAAAAATATCCCTACACGTAATTTTAGCAGGACCATAGCGGGTCGAAACTGAACCAAAGTATTTGCCCGGAAGAAAACTCGCCGGAAGCCTTTTTGGCATCGAGAGACCTTGCTAACTCGGTGGCATGTTTTCCCAACCTTGAACAAACTTTCACTAGTGTTATTTTACCACCTACGATACTCCAATGCCATGTACGGCACAACCCTAGTAGATTTGGTTCATGTATGATCTGAACATTTTTACGTGTTACCTTTGCACGAGTTTGAAATCAACATTGGCAAAGGTGTGGAGCGAGAAATGAAATCAAGCGAAAAGGGGACACGTTTCAAATTCCATGTAAAAAGATTGGCCGACAAGACGCTATCTTGGTAGATATGCTAAACCCAAATTGAATATTAAACAAGTGGACGCTGAGTCCGGCATACCAAGGACAACTACCTGGAGAACATAGTAGCCAGGACTAGTTCGATTCAAAGATCAGCTTATCGATGGGGAGAAAAGTTGAGGAGGATATGGGGAATCCGATCGGATGGAGTGGTGGCAGGACATTAGGGACAGTCGTCCACAGTTGACTACATCGGACACGGCGTACTTAGCAAGCACTACCATTGGGGTCAGCGCTAGCAGCTAGCTTAACCTCCTAATGAAGCTTTCTGGGTTGTAAAGATTACGCAGGATACTTTGCAGGTAAAAAGGAATCAGCATTTAACGTTATGTTCATCCCCAGGTAGTAGGGCCAAGTCAAACCCCACACACTTCCGCGGAATTGAATCCTTCCTAATTCATGCTTACAAATGGATGCTTACAAATGGTTAGGTATTCTCAGATTGATCTCCCGTTATTATGCTTCAATCGGTATGATAGTAGTGGTGAAATCACTTTAATATCTTTTAGCTCTCAACGTGGGCGGTAGATCCTTTATTATTTCTCTCTGTACTTTTGAGTCAGTAACTTGAACCATAGCTCATCGACATGTCAAACTCGAATTCAACCCGAAGTATTGTTGTTACCGGTGCCACTGGTAATCAAGGCAAGGGCGCTATTCGTGCTTTACTAGCTGCCGACGAGGGCTGGAATATTCGCGCCTTGACGCGAGACGCGAGCTCGTCCTGGGCGAAAGCACTTCTGGACGAATGCTCCGACGACGTAAAGGCAGGACGCCTCAGAGTCGTCCAGGGCAGCACATATGACCTTGACAGCATCCGGTCGGCTTTTTTTGGGGCTTACGGTGTCTTCGCCGCGACATCGGAGATCTACCCCGGTAAGGTATTGATCGAAGAGGCAGAGATGGCTCACGAGATCGAGGCGGGTCGTAATATTGTCCTTGCTGCTAAAGAAGCCGGCGTCAAACACTTTGTTTTCAGTAGCCTGCCCAACATGGACAAAGTGACAGAGGGGAGGTTTCCCGGAATTCATCATATGAATAATAAGCATGCCATCGAAGAGTTTGCGAAAGAGCACTTGAGCGGTGTGACTTGCCTTATTCCAGGTTCGTTCATGCAGGAAAACTTGTCCAAGGACTTTGACTCACCACGCGTTTTGTTTACACAGGTTTCTTTTACACGAATTTAAGATGGCCCCATTACGCTCAACGTCGGCGTGAGTACTGTCTACACAACGTATCGGAACAAGTATGCCTCCTTAGCTAACATTCATGATACTCTAGCGGATGGTGTGGTTGAGTTCCGTACTGCCATTCCTAGCGAGCAAGTTGCGCAGTGGACTGACCCAAGCTACGACATGGGCGCTTTTGCCGCCAGTAAGTCAACGTACACATACTAGGTAACGGCATCGCTGATTTGGCTATGCAGAGGTTTTTGAACTCGGCCCCGACAAGACCGCCGGCAAGACGTATCTCGTCTTGAGCGAACCCATTACTCCCAAGGAAATGGCACGGATATTTACGGAAGTCACTGGCCAGCCTGCAGTGCATAAGCCTATCAGCCCACAGCAGTTTGGCGAGATGACAGCCCCTTTCATCGGCCCTGCTTTCCAATTGGATGCACAGAAGATGATGGAGTGGGCGTCTGTGATTCCAGCGGGCAAGGTCTGCTATGGAGCTATGGATTACAAGAAGATGGATGACTCGCCTAGGGAGTTGGGACTAAAGGCCAGTACTTTCGAGGAGTGGCTGAGACGCAGCGGATGGAAGGGGCCAGAGTAGGGCTGTGTGACTGTCCCATGTTACTAGCAACAGCATGAACACTCATCTACAGAACTTTGACTAGCAGGAGATAATTCACTACGTAGGCATACGATTATAAGTAGAATCGATTCGTAATTAGCGGCATCAATGTGAAGCAAACAGCAAGCTTGACAATAAAGTGTACACTGGTAATCTTAGGGATTGTGCTGAATCTAACCTGCTCACCATGCCGGGGACGAGTAGCTCCCACGAGGTAATCGAATTCAGTGTATGCGCTTTCATCCTCCATGGAGAGAGCGGGAAGCGCCAGACGATATGGTCTGATCTTGGTCTTCCTGCGACTATGCCGAAAGTATTACAACATCACTCAAGTATCGTAGTAATTTGAAAGAAACATTTCAGTTTCCTACAGATGTAGTAAACCTATAGTTGAGTACTGACAAGACCAGACACTCGGATACTACTACTCAGCCTTCTGTATAAGACAGCAATGTGTTCGCGTAGACTTCTGTGCATTGAATACTGAAACGACTTCGAACAGCACTAATCATATACAACTGGTGAGTAGAGTACAAGTACCCAAGGTTAAGAGTATTCGGCGCACACGTAGTCTCCTGCGGCATCCATAACATCCGAAATAGTTGCATTGGCCATGATGCCGGCTGACCACAGAGTATGGTTCAGGGTGGTCACGTTTCCTCCGTCGTTGAAGTAATCGACGAAGCGCGGATCAGGATCGCTAGGTTGAACTGTAAAGTTGCCCTCACCACCACCTGGTGGACCGCCTTCCCCTGCAGTCAAGTCTTGGAGATTTGAGCCGCCAATCTCGGTGAGGCGAGTCGTGAGGTTTTGTGACTGCCAATCCGAAAACAACTTGTCCAGATACGTGTGATGAAGCCAAAAGATGGGGTCGCCGGGACTAACAGCCACCGATATCATCTGCCAGTGCACAGCCGTTAGTTTGCAACCTTAAATACTGACAGTGTTGAGAGGTCAAAACGGAGAGAATTATTGACTTACGGTACCAGCTACGCCGCCGTGGCCGGCTGAATGCGGACCTCTCTCGATACAGTGCCAGAAGTCGATAAAGGTTTCCTTACCCATGCACTCGTCTACAGCAGATTGTGCGCCAAGGCTAAACTGTTTGTCGTCGAAAATGCGGCGGAGGCATGTCTCAGCATATGATAGGTCGTCGTGTATATGCAGCGTCGTGTTGGCGAAGGGACCATCTTGGACACAACTATTAGGACCAGTCCCATTTCCACCAAAAGACGTGTCCGCCTCCGGATCGAACATGATAGAGGCGGTGAGGTTGCCGGCGTCAAGAGGCTCGTCCCAATACCTGAAGTCAAAATTCTAGTAAGTATTTGCTTTAGACGTCTAATTTTTGCTTTGTGGAGTGCTTACGGAGTAGGACCGGTATAGTTGCACTCTGTCTGGATCAATTGTTCATGGATCGTCACGAAATACCTGTGCCAAGGGAGAAAGGCACCCTAAGAAGCCATAGTTAGGATATGTACCACCATGGGCAGAAGCAGCATACCACTTCATGAATGTAGTCGACCTGTGCTGCATGGGAGTACACTAGCTCGTCCCATCTGCTCGAAACAACATCCGAGTCAATGCTTTGCGCAGGCAGGCTCAGAAGACAAAGATCGGCCTGTATGTAGGCAGATTTCTCAGCAGCGGTCAAGGTACTCCTGTGACTCTGGTTAGTCATGATGGCCGTCTTAAGTGAGAACCTGTTAGGGATAGTAAGTACCATGGAACGCGAGATGTCCTATTGGTACATCTGCCGCGATGCAGAGTAACTGCCTCAGCAACAGCTGCGAGGGTTCCAACAAAGAGAGCTTGAAGACGCATTGCACCGATTACAGTCTGTAGATGTATCATTTAGTGGCTGTACAGATGCTTGATAAAGTCGACTTGGTTATAGCTGCAGTTTGCTTCATATATATGTATATATATATTTATGTATGGCAAAGAACACATCCGTAGCAACGCTAGAAGCGAGTACAATCATGAAGCTGACCCTAGTTCCTCTACGCGATCCACCTTGTGTACCTCTGAGACACTGAGCCCTTACGCAACCGACCCATATACGTGGATCACTTGGGCGGAGCATCAGACACGGTGAACATATCAAACCTGGTAAGGGTTATTTGTTATTAACAAGATCCAACCCTGTCCATACAGATCCGAGCGAAGAAGGTTATGCAGGCAATAGAGAGTGAGACAACCCAGAGAAGGGGGTCAGGAAGAATGTTTTAATGGAGTGCTAAGTGGTCGTATCGAGAATACCCACATAGAACGAAGTGGTCACTGGAAGTCTTTTTTTAGGCATGTAGATCGTTCTTGTCAACGACGACAAGTGACTCCCGAAAAGCAGACGATAGGGACACATTCGCTCGGTTTCGCGGCGTGCCCGAGTTGTGTGGCAACGAGATGAACACCGAATGTGTGAGTTGGAATCGAAAATGGGATCGTAATGCCGCAGGTGGGTGAAAATCTCTAGCTGTACAGGGATATTTGGGAGTTTGAGGCTTCTGAGGCACTTGGCATCTGAGTGTTACGCGGCTCAGCCCTCCATGGATGTTTCTTCTCGGTCGAAAAGCTCAGTCTGTTGGTGAAATAATTTCTCTTTTCATTTCTCGTATTATTTCTCACACATAATGTGGACCTCGAACGGGTACTGCATGGTTATGTAGGTAGCTAGAAGGCGCTAAAGCGTATATGATTCTTGATACCCGAAGATATGAGTCAGTGATTCTCAGGCGCCACGTCCGACAGGTTGAATCCAGTAGGATTAAGTTACTTTTCAAAGGATATACTATCAGTGGCAGTTGTAATATGTGAGGGGTGTAGATGAATAGTACAGATAGACAGCATATATCATCACTATAGCATTGAGCAAGAACAAACTGCACCCTTGATGATTCTAGCGTAGTGAACTTGGCAGGCATACATCGTTAGCTTTGTCGTTAACACACACTTTAATCTTATCTGAATGATGCGGAGGAGACCACGTGACTAGCCGATCTAAGCAATAACGATCGTCAATATCGGCTGGCTCTGTGCCGTGGTCGCTTGGCGCTGGGAGTTTTCGTACAAGAGGACATGGGGGTTCCCTGCTTGCTCATGGATCGCCATGTTTGCTCCTGTGGGGTCGGCGGTTGAAACATCCCGTAACCCCGAGACGAGACGGCAGACCTATCTGATCCACTAATGACAGGGATGTCAATGAGATAGGGCAAAGCTACTGAGCTCTATCTCCATCCTACGAGATAGTTACATACTGAGCTTGACGTACCTGCCGTCTTGCGTCAGCTTGTCTCAGGTCGCTTGGCAGCAGTTGATCAACGCTGTCTTACGTATGTCCAGTTTGGTAATCTATTGAGAAGGGACGAATCAACAGACCTGTATTCGTTATGTGCCCACTCTGAGACTACTCTCTGGTCTCTGAGAAGGTCACCTCGAAGGGTTGCAGGCTAATTGGTTCAAGATCCAATATGTAAAGACAGTAAGAATACTGAAATTTCATCTTCCTAGTCCTACCTTTGCTCTTCCACAACCTTGATCATCAGTCTCTTCACCTCTAGTCTCGTCATCGTCGCAAGTCCCAACCACCATCGAAAATGCGTTTTTCTACTGTCCTTTTTAACACCTTCGCTCTGGCGAACAGTGTCCTGTCCCATCCTGGTGCTGATGTCAAGGCTGAGCTCCTCGAACGCAAGGCCTTCCTAGCCAATGCAAAGAGGACTGACTTAAGTCACTGCGCAGCCCAGATCAATGCCCGTGGTCTTGAGCAACGAGGCATTGAGCGTCGCAACGCGATCGCCCAGGAGAAGTCAAAGGGAGGATTTGTCAAACGTGATCCCTCTGATCTTAATAAAACCCACATGTCTGACACCCTTTTCGAGCCTCAGACCCCGCTTGATGTTGTCTTTGGCACCAATACATCCTGCGTGTTGAGCCCTGAGGTGATTGAGGGCCCCTATTGTAAGTGTTGGTGTATTTCGAGCTCACATGACCTGTGCTAATAAAGCGTCTCAGACGTTGCTGGAGAGTCTATCCGAAGAAACATCGCGGAGAAAGAACCTGGAATTCCCCTGTTTGTTGATCTTGCTATCTATGACACTACAACCTGCGAGCCTATTCCAGACCTTTGGGTCGAGATCTGGGGTAAGTTGCTTGATATTATCCATTGACCTGATTCTTTAACTAACAACCTCCGTCACTTCAACAGCCTGTAACTCAACCGGTATTTACTCTGGCGTTGCCTCTGGAGGAGACTATTCGGATGCGCCAGAAAATCTAGATACCTCGTTCCTTCGGGGCTTCCAGCAGAGCGACCAAGACGGTGCCTTACAATTTGAGGCCATTTTCCCCGGCCACTACAACGGTCGTACCCAGCACATCCACATCATGGTCCACCCCAATGCGACTGCCCGTGACAATATGACAATCTCCGACACAACTGCCAGCCACGTCGGTCAGATGTACTTTGATCAGGACCTCATAGACGCCGTTGAGAAGTTTTCCCCGTACAATACCAACACACAGCCCATCACACTCAACTCTGAGGACACACTCCTGGCTAGTGGTCTCGAAACAAGCGATCCTATCATGCAATACGTCTTGCTTGGCGACTCGGTTGAGGACGGTATCTTGTCCTGGCTCAGTTTCGGCATCGACACTGACTATGCTACGACTGTCTACGCAGCCGCCACGCGATATAAGGAGGGTGGGGTTGCCAACAATGAGACTGCTCCTATCCCTAGCGGCATCACTCCTCCTTGATTAAGTAGCCTGTAGCCACAACAGGCAGAGAAGGGTGCAGGAGCCATCTACGGACTTTGGCACAATCGAGGTAGAATATGTTCATACGGTATAGCTGGTATTTGCTATTTTCGGACTGGGAAGAGCCGAATGAGGTTCAGTTACAGAAATATCTGTAAAGCTTAACATTTGCCTCTGTTCAGTGTAGTCAATTAACACATTCCATCCTTTACCTCGTACGTATGCCTATAGTTTCTATAGTTACCTACAGTAAAGTCAGAGCCCACCTCTGCTACATTCATCCAGCTCGCCAAGATTCTTGGATCTGCAAGAAGACATTCTGCCATCAGAGTTGCACCTACTCTGGTCTGAGAGACGTTTCTGGGGTCGTATGGAGATTAGACTTTCGGGGGAAAAATAAACACATAATCCTGGTTATTCTCCTGAAGACTAAACACTAGTTACGTTCCGGTGCAAGTGGATAAGGTGGTAACCCATGCACGAGTGTTGTACCCATAATAGATCAATAACTGAATACCACGTCTTTTCCAGGGCATAAATCGATATGAGGAGCTAGCTCCCACAACCCGATATTCGACCTGTCGGCAATTATTATGACGCGCGGCTTTATGTACCCTGTATGGAACCAGCCCTCACACTAAAAATTGCAGATCTCGTAGATGAGCTAATGAAACAGCCACCCAGATTGGAATAACTTGTAGGTTTGAGAAATGGCTAGTTTTACTGCACCTATAGCGTAAGTCTTTCACAGTATCGCTCTTACCAGGTGATAGAGAGGAGAAAGTGTCTAGACGGCTTAGTAGGATGTATTGTCTTTCCGTGTTATCAGGTGTTTAAACTAATGACTTGATCTACATGAAGGACTAGTCGAGTAGTAGTAGAAACAGCTCTTAATCTAGGAGCTTCCTGTTTGTACAATATGACTGTGCAGTAGAGTCACAATGGCCAAGGAATGCCAAGCAAAGCAATCACTTGCTTCCTTGTCTTCCTTCGCTGTGGCTTAACTAATGACAACATTGCTAACCTGGACGAGGTAGGACCGACATTTAGATAGACGATATATCCACAAGTACTCGTGGGCATTGCGTAGACATGCTACTATTTCGCCTTATCTTCATGGTGTCCAGCTCGAAAGATGTAATACCCCTGACTGGTTCTTTGCACAATATGACAACAAGGAAGAAAGGACGCAATAGCAAGGCTTCGAAAACATGAATATGTGGAAGAACGGATGTCATATGTCAGAGGAGCTTGGTGAAGACTAGGGATAAAGAAATGGAAATATTATATAAAGCCGCGTATGGTGTCTTCTTTGAAATCTCTGCATCTTGCAACCTGACTCTTTCCAGAACGGCCAGCTCGGCACATGCAACTCTCACGGTTATAGTTTTATCTGACACCATGCTACTCCCTCTGATAACCACTTTGTTCGCTTACACTGCAATGGCGGCTCGGCCTTTCTTGAATGAGCCTGATACTGGTATTGAGGATTCGCTAAGCGACTTGGCTGCTGGCACGCTGCCCGACCTTAGTGATGTCGTTGCTCTCAACGACTTTGATTATGTCGCCAGAAACTACCTTCCTGTGGCCAACTATACCTATTACCGTAACGGAGCCGGCGGCGAGTGGTCGTATCGCAACAATCTTGAGGTTTACAACCGTTATCGCTTCAAGCCGGGCGTCATGAGCGATGTCACTGATATCCAGTCTAGCTTGCCGTGAGTCTTGTCAAATGCCACAAGCACCGAAGCACACTAGTAACATGGATATAGAACGACCATTCTTGGATACAATTTCTCTTCGCCCTTTTTTGTCAGCCCATGCGCCCGTGCTGATTACGCCCATGCAGAGGCTGAGATAAACTTAGTCAAGGGCGCGGCTACAGGAAACATCCTCTACATTGTCAGTATTCGTCAATCCTCCAGTTTGGACAACAGAGCTCTTCCGCTAACATCAGTATAAAGCCCTCGGGATATTCGAGTGTCCCTATGGAGATGATTGCTGAAAATGCCGCTGACGGCCAAGTGCTCTTCGCCCAGCTGTACCTTAATAACAACGATACCCAGGCACAAAGCATGTTTACTAGTGCTGAGGAGGCTGGCTATAAAGCTATAGTCTGGTCTATTGACAGGAGGACCCTACGATTTTCCAGCAGATTGAGGTTTATGCTGATGGTGGCGTGCGTTACGGAAGTGATGCCGTACGGCTGCTGGCTTTAGGGGTCCGAGCTGTCGGCCTCGGGCGGCCTTTTATGTATGCCAATGTCTTCGGCCAAGAGGGTATTGAAAAGGTTATTGACATCATGAAGACCGAAATTGCCGGTGATGCTGCTAACCTTGGCGTGGCGGATTTGAAAAACATGAGTGCTGATTTGGTAGACTGGGAGCCCAATTACTGGTTCTCTTAATGGAGACTTCCTAGATTATATGACAGCTGACATCTAGTCAAGTGGAAAAACTCAAGGTACTTTCTCTAGTATCTGGCTACTATCATTATAGTATTTAGTAACGTTTCTCAAACACTACCAGACTTGACCAAGTCATGTCAAAACAAATCTATTAAGAGTTGTTCGATGTCTTACCGAGTGAGATCGTGATCCCATGCCCAATATCCCCCAGGGCGACTTCCTCGGCATTTGCCAAGACCGTATCGATGGACTTTGGCTGGTACTGTTCATAGGTAATTGAGGCTAGTATAGTTTCTCATTAACCTTGGTCTCCCCAATTTATATATTTGTTCATGTTCATGTCGTCAGGCTCGTTATGCGATATCCATAATTTGGATGGATTGCGTCTGTACTTGATGAATAGCTGTCGAAGGAAAGGCCTGGAGCCTCATTATTCAGGTAGAGAACAGGGATCAAAGAGGCATTAGTATTTGATGTGCAACAACGTGTGGCCTGGCGATATGTCAGGTAGTCTCACCTTTGCTGCAGCTCCGTGTCAGCCCGAATAAGTGGTCTTTTTGCCAGTAGGGCTACCAATGACTAGGTAGTGACTAGCCTGGGGGATCCAGCCTCGGCTGACAAGTGTATGACGAGTTGCTACCATGCCAATAACGTGCGTGACCGAGAGTATAACAGGATTTACCCTAAGGAGATCAAAGCAAACAAGTGTGCTGACCTGTTGAGTCGAGTCTGATATAACAGAAGGATCACTCCTTTGATCCTTCATGATATCATAAGGTCTGAGCGTTTGATTGACCGAAAGTCTTACTCGATCCTTCGCCCCACATGGCCAAGTATAAAGAGAAAACGATTAAGTCTTGTTGAAGTCAAGTCAATCTGGTTTCCTTCAAATATTCTGTTTCTTCTCAATACTGTCTCTATTATCGCAATCATGAAACTCCTCGCAACATTCATCTTTGCCCTTTCAACCTTAGGATTGGTATCTGCTACAAAATGCTGCGCTGACAAGAGCGTACGTGCCCCTTTAGTGTATAAAATATTATCCATCTTGACTAATACATCATCTGTAGTGCTCGGGCTCATGTGTCCCGATCGCAGGGCAAGAAGGCGAGCTTATTTCCTGTCCCTTGAACAAGCCCCAGCCATGCAATGGCGACCCTTAGGCGCCAGGACACCAGCTTGGCAACATCAGGAAGGAGTTTCTGAACCCTTGGGGATATAACTTAGATTGTCTGATAGCGTTGACTTGAAATCAATCACCTATACACCCGTACATGAGCAGGCAAATGACGATCTGTAAAAACCATTAAATTGTCTTACTTGATAATCCTATTCTACATCTGTGTGCTCTCCGCGGTTTCAAGGTACTAACGGAGTGATGAGAAGAAAGATTAACTAATGCTTCAATGAGGCCCAAAAGTTGGAGCAAGAGATATTGCAGTAGAGCCAGAGAAGCCAGCCAGAGCCAGAGCCAAAGCACTCAGAAGAGCAAGAAGACCCAGGGGAGCTAGAGGAATCAAAGGCCTCACAAGTCAACGAAGGATCCTTCAATACAGTGAGCGAATCACCAGACAGACCGTCTTTGCCTTTAATGAACTTCCAAGAAAGGGCTGTTGCGTTATGGACGGTCAACTTGGAAAAGCCAAAATGCTTCAGATCACGGACAGCAGTTATGTCGGGGTATGTCTTGTTACTGGTGGTAGAGAGGCTTTCGATGTTTCCAGCAGCGCCATTGATGAGATGAACCATCGAATTGCCAGGGTTTACCTTGTACGTATCATTGTTCACAATTGCGGCGTTGTCAACTTGACAGTTCACGATAGGCTTAAGGCGCTCATACCAGTGAACATGTCTATAAGCAGTTAGTTTTACGTTATTAGCGATTTTAGAATATCAGCTTACCCAGCAATGTAAAGATCGACCTTGTACTTCAGAAACAACTTCTCGAAGGCTTCGCGAAGATGTTCATGGTAATCGCCACATTTCGAACTGTACATAGGGCGATGGCCCATGATAATAATCCAGGGGGTCTTGCATCGATCAACACTAGCAAGATCCTTTTTCAGCCACTGGTATTGCTCATAGGCCTTGTTGTCCTTGTGAGAACCGTGAATTGCGCCAAAGGGACCAGCATCCGTAGTGTGTGTCATGTTGGCCAGAGGATGAGCCCTATCAGACAGAAGATATGTCTCTTCGGCCACAAAGTCCGTCTCATCCCCCATTTTGAGCTTCTTACACTTGCACTTCTCCTCTTCGCACTTGGGCGTATCCTTGTCCTTACCCTTGCACTTGCACTTGGGTAAATCCTGATCCCTGCCGAAACAGTCCTCCTCTGGCTTGACCTTCTCGAGATCTTCGACAAACGTCTTGTCGGGGCTGTGAGCATAATCTGTCTCCGTGTCGATGGATACAAAGTGTGCCAAGCCATAATCAAACGAGTGCCAGAAATTACCAACGCCACCAGACCTTTCCCCTGCCATGTGGAACCTGTTCTGGAAGGCCGTGAAATTGCGCTGGGATGGGGGACACGAGTAGTAGTTTAGCGAAGAGCTGGGGCTGGTGCCATTTGATATGTCCTCATCGAGATATGCAGAGAGAACATACGGAGGATTGTCATGGTCGGCACATGTAGCCTCGTGATTTCCGGGGAGAACTATATAAGGAACCTTTAGAGTTATGTTGTTCATCCATTGCTGCCAAAGATCCCAGTTGGATTCGTAAAGAACGCTTACGTCACCGCCACGAGGACTACCTTGATTTGGAATTTCTCCAGCTGGAAGAGGGTTTTTTAAGTAGTCTGGATTCGTATAATTGTTGGGGAACTGACTCGAGCTGCCGTTGTAACAAACGGGCCACTCAGAGTTGCAAGGCACGACGCCAGAGTACCAGTCATCAGCATAGCTAAGATCACCGCCATGCCAGACAAAGGCCAAGCCATCCTCAACCGCTCGCTTGATGTACTTATGAGTTCCACCGGCGTTCGTGTAGCCCATGTCGTTATTGATAGCAATGCTGAACTCGGACGGATCACCTTTGGCTTGGGCGGTAGTGAAGCTGAGAACATCGGACTGCGTGGTACCGTTGGCAGCATGAATCTGGTAGTAGTAAGTCGTGCCGGGATTGAGGTGTTCGATCTGAACGTTGTGGAAGAATTGGCTGCACTGAGTAACAATAGTGATGACAGAACAGGGAGGAGTGCGATCATATGTTGTGCTTGAGCCGGTAGCCTTATTATTCAAGGCGGAAGCACTAGTTCCCCATTGAACCGAGGGCGGGATGCCCAGACCAAATGGCGTTTGGTAGTGAATGTTGATGCCGACAGTTGTATGCTCATGCTTTGCAGGGATATATGACAGCGAGATGACATTAATGTTATTACTGGCGTTCGCGAAGGCAGGCTTCACAGCTGGGTACTCGACTAGACGATGAAATCCTTTGCCATTACCGTTGATGGTAGGGTCGACCCAATCGCCAATAGGGACTTTTGGACCACGATAAGGGTATGTCTCGTCGACAGTCGGCGCTGATTGAGCTGGTGCAGCAAGTAAAGCTGCCAACAGATAGATTGGCTTCATGATGTATCGGGCTACTGATAAAACTTTGTTGGTAGCCGAGGGAATGACCGATAAAGCAAAGTAGGGAACGAAGCAGATGAGGACTACATGCAATGCTTTTGATCTGACTGGAGCACATACAAATCCTTTTTGACGTTGGTACGTATATTATCAATGTCTCGGAACACGGATACCAAATATGTGCCTTCATAGATTTCGGTATGGGAACTTTCCACATTTATCACACATCTCAATGGTCAAGACATCTCTGACTAGCTGGTCTGTATTAACCAACCCCTTTTTTTAATTTCGCACTACTAAACGGAATCATTGGTATGATGGTTGGCATTTCAGCCAGCCAAGCTGAAGTTTAGGCTTGCGCCACATAGCTTACCAGTCAATCTTTTATCGCATCCATTTACATAGCTGGTCCATTGCTAAACACGTCCTCACCAGCGCAGTCCGTTTATTGCAGCCCGGTCCATAAAGAGCTATGTGTAAGAATATCAGGCGATACAGCAGTGATTTTGTCTTCGCCCTGGAATTACTTATTTCTACGCCAGCCTCGCTGCCATGCAGTGAGACAATATTACTTGGAACAAAATTGCTGTAAACACATTTGGGTCTATGAGTGCTTTTCAGCTGAGACAGTGAAGATGGGCGTTTAGGGTAGCAGACATAATGCAAACGGAAATCAGCTACTGAGATTACACCTTTGATACATCCTCACCAGCACCGTATCCCACGAGTAGCAAAGGTCACTCGAGAGATTATTCCTGACAATGATCATTATACCATAGACTGGCTTCAAGACCATGCAAAATGTGGGCAAACATGCAATATTTCCAGTTTTAATTCCCGCCGTGAAATCCGCTACCGCATCGCTGAAATCTGGAACGTCTCACAAGAATGGGCCATAGTATTTGTCATTGGCCTTCGCACAGAATCTGTCGCCGTTGTTGTAGATGTCAGCGTTGAAACGGTAACAGATTTCAAGAACGGTTCTTATACGAACAACTATCTTCTTAGCCGTCGAGCATGCTGCGTTGTGTAGAAATTGGAAACTATGGACCGAGAGCTATAGACTTTCATACGCCACTTACGTGGGTATGTCGTTGATATATCACATTGTTGCTGGATTTATCACTATGAATACAAAATCAACCTTAACTTTAGTTACTTCCGGGAACGAAAACTCGGACACGACAAGCTCAAACCAAGTTCAAAGATCTGATGGAAAGAACATTTACATGGCAGCAGAAAACCAGAACAGTTTTTCCTGGTTTCTCTATTCCTCATATCTTCGATCTCAAACTTACTCCACGTCGTTGAGGCCGTTGGAGCAACCTTTGCTATCGCAACTGGCATGCGCCTAACAAAAAAGAAGAATCATTTGTACACATCTCAGCGTGCGTGGGACACCTTGTCAACATGTATATTCCCAAGTATGCACTCGATCAGCGAAAGGTAAGGGATGTGCTCAGTGTATCTTGCTCAGCCGGTCATTTTTTGCATTTGATGGTCCCATTTGCGGCGATATCTTCAACTACGAAGAGATCAACACTTATCCCCCTTGTCGAGTCCTTTGGAGAAGTTGTCCTTGCTTCGTTGTATCTGTGGCGGTTCTAAAAAAAACTCAATCCTACCGGAAACGGCAAACCTGTTCTCTATGGGACGCATGATGGTGTCAACTGCGATGCGCTTCACTATCTTGTGTTCGTGATCCTTTGGATATACGGTGGCATTTTTGAGATTTCTTTTTTTTTTGCAAAGCCAACTTTCTCTAGGCTAAATTATCCTGAAAGATATCCATCATCTAAAATAGTCCTGTCTTTGAGGTGGCGCTCGTCGCACTCATCACTGTCGTGCTTCAGTTCCCCAATGTACTGATCAGAGAAGCGAGAGATGTTGTCATGGAGCGACTACTAGTCGGCTGCAGTAGTGTCAAGAGGGCTGGACCTGTCAACAGCAAGCCAACCTAACTGGCAAGGGAACATACTGCGCGCGGCTCATCTCAGGCACTTTGGTCAAGCTGCTTTTGACAGCTACCACCTTTCACTGCATCGTTCCGTCTAGTATTGTCATCCCCAAAATGAACGCCGGTGCCCTTTTCGGTAGGATGGTCTTCCAGTTTGTTCCTGACATCTCACCGGGTATTCTCCGCCATGGTTCGGTCAGCCGCGCTCTTGGCTGGAGTCAGCAGAATGACTGTCAGTCTGGCTGTCATTATGTTTAAACTCGCACTCGATAACAGCTGTTAGACGGGGACAAGGATCTCATTAAACCTGCCGCCGGAAGAGAAGAGAGTCAGAGAAAACCATCAGCCGCTTCGAAAGCACCTTGGAGACTCTTAGAGCTGATATTGACAAAGTGGTACTAGAGAACGATGCCAAAATGGCCACGATTAGGCGTGAAGAGGCACAGAAATGTCGAGATGGAACAGCTACTTTTGGCAGTTCTGAAATATCAACATGTCATATATTGTCGTGCTCGCATTACGTGTGAGATTTATTTGACCAGTCATCTCTCCACAACGTTATTATTGGAATCTGACAGGCCGGTCAAGATAGGTTCAAGGAGATTGTCACTTGCTTAGTGGGAAGGCATTCTGGTCACAGGGAAGGGTTTAATAGGTGTAGAGGTGGAAACGCGCCACGTTTTTTGTCTAGATTATTGAGTAGCCATACATTTTCTTCTCCACTCCAATTGATGCCATACATAGCCGATGAGCTCGAAATCTATTCAATCATATCTGAGCGCTCTGCTAGATGGAACACGCGACCCAACCAGCGGGCTCGGCCCATGCATTCGACCAATAGCGCAAAGCTTGCCGGAAGAGGTGAGCAAAGCGAGTAGAAGAGCCAATATGGAGCTGCTTGCAGGAAACCCCTCACCGCTGGGCTGGAGGCATCAACATGTCGTCTTTTTTCTAGCCCATCAACCGTGTGTTTCTTCTTCAGCAACAGCACAACAGATCACAAGAGAAATGCGTCTGTTATCGACGAAAAAGCTTGAGTTCGAGGAGTTCAATGATGACAAGATTCAAAAACCAAAGTATGCGATTCTGTCTCACCGTTGGGGGAAAGAAGAAATGTCCTTTCAGGACGTACAGAATGCAATTACACAGAAGGATACTCGTGGACCTGGTGAAGAGTCTCTGCTGAGCAAAATAACTAATCATAAGATCTATGAATTCCGTCTTATGGCGTTGCAGAATGGATATGAGTGGGTTTGGATCGACACATGCTGCATCGACAAGTCTAGCAGCGCTGAGGTTCAAGAATCCATCAACTCCATGTATAAATGGTACATGGATTCAGACATTTGTTATGCATACCTATCGGACGTGTCTACATCAACTGATTACGCAAGGCTCAAAGGATCTGCATCGTCAAAGCCATGGATTAGATCGTTCCAGGACTCTGAATGGTTTACTCGGGGCTGGACATTGCAGGAAATGTTAGCGCCTGGAAATTTGGTATTCTTTGATAAACATTGGGACAGATGCGGTAATCGTTTTGAACTACAAGACGCCATTCAAGCCGCCACCGGCATAAATGCTACCATCCTTATCAACGCCTCATATAAGGATGTAGCTCACTTGCGGTCCATCCGATCAGGAAGGGTTTTCTCTTGGGCAGCTTATCGAGAGACTACTCGACTTGAGGATCGGGCCTATTCACTCCTCGGAATATTCAACATCAATATGCCAATGTTGTACGGCGAGACAGATGGAGCGTTTTATCGTCTACAAACTAAAATCATCGAGGAGTACGAAGATGCGTCCATGCTCGCCTGGAATTACACAGAAGCCGACAAAGGATTTGCACCAAATGGGCTTGCTAAATCTCCCTCACAATTTCAGAACTATCAGAATCTTATCGGAAAGGACATCAGAAGAGTTTCATATGTTGCTTTCAGTCCGAGGATAACAGCACGAGGATTACAAGCTTCTCTGAAGATTATGAACGATCCGTACGAGAAGAGTCTCGGATATGCTGTTTTGGCGTATGAGAGAAACAAGAGATCCCTAATGTTTCCCGTCCTTTTTTGTTGTTTAAACTTCGTGAGGGCTCCGATAAAGAACGAGTGCGTCAGATTCTCGGATCCCGTTTGGATTCCATCACGGTACGTCGACACAGCCAAGCAAACCCCCATTTGTTTCATTCGCCACGTCGAGACTGCCCATCTCTACGAACCTGGTGATGGCATAAGCCTAAGCTCAGCAGTATGGAAGGATTATACCACAACCCTGACCTATCCTACTCAAGCGCAAGCTGGACGTCGCCACTTTCCTGCAATATTCGGAAGGTTCTCAACAACTCGAGACAATACAGAAAAGGGTTATCATTTCGTTATAGAACTGGCCGCTCGTAGTGATGCGAAGCGGAGGTATGTTGTTATAGTCGACTACCGCTTGGATGGTACAGGTATAACAAATGACTTGACGGTCACAGTCATTCGACGTCGGTGGCCTATTCAACTATCATATGCCATGGAACTTGTGAAACGCAGGCAAGCTGGGCACAAATTCGACTCATGCAAGCTACCGGATAGGTATGGAAATGGTATTTCAACACAGGAAATTGTTTATGTTTCGCACTTTACCAGCTTATGGGTTGAGAAAGGACCAAACAGCTTGTCCAAATCAAGTTCATGTCTTCATAGGGAGGTTAGGGTTCGAGTCATCGGACGTGCAACAAAAGGGCCTTTGTTGGAAAGGTCTTAGACGACACCGAGAAATATAAGGTGTAAAATTGGCAAAATGGTTGGTTCACACCTTAAGTTATAATCCTATATCTGTAGTAGCTGGAATCTGATATCTGTACTCGCTCACACGTGGGACCCTTTCAGCTATATGCGACCACAGGGATTGTCTCCGTAAGTTATAGGGTAAAAAGAGAAGAGATCACAGTCAAATGTAGCCTCTAAAAAGAGAATCGAGGGCAGCTCTTACCTGTATAATATTTTTAGATCTCGAAGCGGCCACCGGTCGATAATAATCACAAGATAGGCCTGATAGTGAGGTTATACTTCTGTGATTGGTCCTATGTATGTGGACTGAAACTCCTGCTCATCCACCCCTGCACGGCATGGAACCAACATGCATCAAAATCACAACCAACAGACCTTGTGACCTGGACAGGCCAGCGTAGTATGAGGTATTTATATGACGGCAAGACCCAATGCTTACCGCTATCTGAATTCACTCCTGAACATTTCCTTATCATCTTAATTCACAACATGGCAGATTTGTCACCAGACCCGCCGTCAATCCCCTTCGAGGGATTGTCGTTAGGAGACGATCAGACCTCTCCTCAACAACGGAGCAATCGCTCAGCAGCTCCAGAGCAGCCCCGAAGGAAAATTGACCTGTCATTTTCTTCGCCCCGCTCCGGTTCCTCCACCAAGCCTGAAAGTGAAGGCGTTTTCGTCTTTGGCCAGTCGTTTCAGAATCGAAGCCTCATCCCGAGTGCTGCATTTCAATTCGGTGGCCGTGATCAAAATGTCGCATCTACGGATAGAGGCGCTCGAGAAGCGTCATTCTCGTTTGGTACACTCCATAACATGACACCGCTGCCATCAACTTCGCCTTCTCGAGCAGCCACGCCACAGCAATCACCTTCTGCACATGTTACTGCACCTCCAGCAAAGATCGCTCATGCAGCAAATGCAAATGATACCAAGGCACCTGCGTTCTCATTTCTATCCCCATCTAGTTCAGACAGTAGACGTCAGTCTTCATCATTGTTCTCATCAACCCCTTCAATTCCCAGCCAGCCCGGAGCAGAGAGGCCCGAGTCAGGTGGCATAGCGTCTCCAACTCCGGAGCCGTCAGCTCCCATCACTCCCTATGATGCTAGAGCAGAATCCGCACCTCCCCATGCCCTGTTTACGGCCACTTTCCAAGATGCACTAAAACAAGCCTCCACCATAGCGCAGAAAGCTGTGAGGTCTATTGAAAAAATACAAACCGGTGCTCCAAAGGAGGAGGATTCAGAGATTAAAAAGTTCCTGGGCGATGCAAAGAGATTGCAACGCTTCCAGGGTACTGACACACGCACAATCGCCGTTCTGGGAGACTCAGGAGAAGGTCAGGAACCCACCAAATAACAACGCTTGTTCTGTCACTTACACTATTTCTACCACATAGGAAAGAGCAGTCTTATTAATTCACTACTCCACTTCCCAGGGGTCGCTCAAACGGTATGTTATGGTGAAACACTTACAATGAATTTCAAAGGAATCGGTACTAATGGCATCTGAAAATCTATAGGGCGATATTGGGTCCGCCTGCACCTCAGTTGTCACTGAATATCGGCAGAAGAAACCAAACCATACAACTCCCATCACCATTGATGTCGAGTATCTCTCAGCGTTAGAAATTCGGGAGCTTATAAAGGAGCTTCTATGGAGCTACAGGCAGTTATTCCTCCCAGGTGTGGAGTCTAACGAAACCTCGGAACAGGATTACAACCGCTATATGAGACAGTCCGAACAAGCATGGTCTGCGCTGCACGCAGCGTTCAAACACAAGAAACAGTTCACGCAGAGTTTTGCCCGGGACATGTCAGATGGGGCTCTGGAACGGATCACGGATCAGTTGATCGACTGGGCACGAGAAATTGAGTGGCCGACGGGTGGTGTAGACGGGTTTTGGACGTCAACAGCGCAGACTTCTGAAGAATGTGTCGAGCAGACAAAGCTCTTCATGCAAGACAAATTCTGGCCATTCACTAAGATTATCCGGTAAGAGACCAAATTTTTTCGCTTCAAAGTCCATACCTAACACACGGACTTTATAGCGTATATCTTGATTCACAAGTCCTCAAAACTGGAGTTGTCCTCGCAGATTTACCTGGTGAGTCTGACAGAATTAATTCACTTGAGAGTATATTTTAACACACAAACTCATTCAAGGGCTCCAAGACACGAACCTAGCAAGAGTTCGAGCAACTCAAGATTATCTCATCAAGTGTGATAACATCTTAATTATTGCCAAGATATCCCGTGCCATTACCGACCAATCTCTTAAGTCTTCACTATTCTATGTACTTTCTCGCCACATGCCAACGGAATGGGAACAATCCGGTACACAGCGATTGAATGTTTCAGTTGTGTGTACCAAGTCAGAGGTATGACGAGGTGATTTCCTCGTGTTCATGCCGATTAATAACACTGCCTACTAGGAAATCAATCTTCGCACGGCAAGACTTGAGTTCTGCGGCCCAAACCATAGTATCTCTTCTGAAATTATGACACGGCTGGATGACGATATCAGCAGCGCAAAGTCTACTGGAGACAGAACCAGGAAAAAGGCTGCAAAGAAGAAGTAAGCTGACTCGCATTGTATACTACCAAGCCATTCTGACAGTCGCGCAGGCAGGAGCTTTTGCTAGTCCAAGCACGGAACGAACATGTCAAGCGCAACCTCCAAAGCGTCTACTCGACTGAAATGAACGGCAGAACTCTCGATGTATTCTGCGTGTCCAACAAGTGGTACGAGAAGTATTGCCCAAAGGGAAATGTTCAATTTGTGGAAGCCAGCGGGATTCCAGATCTTCGTCGCTTTTGTCACACTGTGACTGCTGATGCTCAGTTGAGTGAAGCAAAGCATTTCCTAAGGTCCAGGTTGTCGGCGCTTCTCAATACATTGGACTTATGGGCCTGTAGCTCGCTTCATAAGCAAGATCAGATTGAAGAGCCGGATGACTCTGTATACACAAGAGTCACCGAGCTTATAGATCAGGTAAGGGTTCGGGTATTGGTTTAAGTGCTACCAAATAATGCTAAAGGACCACACAGATGTCTAGTATTGTCGATACTTTCCAACAGGATTTTGCTACATGCTTCCAGGAGCAGATAATGACTTTCTTCGGTATGTTGTAGTCCATAGCTCATTCTAAAAAGAGGCATAGCCCTAATTTAACTTGCTGTTAGGTCGAAGAGACCAGCATTGGGATGACGCTGCAAGGAAGGAAAGCTCAGTATGGACAACTGTGAGTGACTACATAATTATATGTAAGGCGAGAAGAATACTAACTTGAGCGTAATAGTGGCACTGGAGTAATTTAGCATACAAACCCGCCAGCTTAGAAGGACATAACACTAACAGTTTTACAGCTCAATACAACGCATGGTGTCTCAACAACGGAGTTCATGAGACGTTGAAGCGTGGGCACGAGAACTGGAATTCCAAGATTATCTGGAAAATGCGGATGGAACTTGAAGGTCAATGGGACCTTGTCGAAGAAGAAGTGTCCGATGTTTTCGCAGCTCTGCTCAATGGTGCCAAGAGTGGTCTGGAGTCTTTTAAATCTGGTTTGTATGGTGAGTGGAACTGCCTCAATACTGGTGGAGCGGCTAACAGTAATTGCCCTGATAGATTCACTCCCGCAGTTACACGTTGAGCCTATCGTCGAAAGTGTTACTGTCCAGATTGGAAACCTCGAGTACCGGATGAACAGAGAAAAAAGGCAGTTCTCTGCCGAAGTAAGGTAGGATGAAGCCCTTGTCTTTGGAACACATCTATTGCACTGTCTTTATGACAGGTTGCTAATACTTTAGATAGAGCCATACGCAGATACGCTTCCGAGTCAAACTACAACTCCTACATACTTCAAGACATGATGCCTATATATAGGTCTGCCGTTAGCCAACGTGGTATGTGCATATGTTTCCCTTGGCCCAAAACCCGTGTAGGGTGCCGCTCAAGCATGCTTGGCTTTTTTCGAAGTGTTATAACCTAACAAAACCAAACTGTGAAGGGACCGGTAAAGCCGCACGCCAAAGATCCATCGTCCAAGGGCACATCGAACAGGGAGTTATCTTCCCACAAATGGCCGTTGCAATTTCCGAAAGCATGGAAAAATTGATCAGAAAAACCTCAGAAAGACTCAATACCATTCTCAGAAGTGTCCTGGCCACTATTGAAACAGATTTGGATATTGTGTTTCAGTCGTACCAGAGATCACGCGTAAACCCAACAACACATAACGAGGGTCGAAACGACAAGATTCGGGAGTTTGCAGATGAGATCAGGGATTTAGGGCTGAGGCATAAAGAATTGCTCCGAAGAACTGAAGCAAATTGAGCTGTGGATATATTTCTAGATGCCTGACAAAGCTACCTTGAGGGAATCGAGTAAACGCGGTGATGTTGGCTTGACTATATTTATCTATTCTTGTGTGCATGGGTCTGCAGATAGAATCTTACCAGTGCAATCACCTCATCTCACAGTGGCATTGGATGAAGTCTCCCGTTATCTTCAGTCAAGTAATTAGCGTGCGTCCAGTCTTCAATTAACAATCAACTTGTCACATTATCACTACCGGCCCCTTGCTTCTCTCCATTCTTTACGCTTCTCGCCGATGCACAGTTATTCGCCTCAGCTTTCTAAGCCTCTAAACCCTATATGGTTCCATCCATCACCTATCTAGATAACAGTCACTCTGGCATTGCAAAACCTTTAGGTCCGCCTATCTTCGGCGTAAAAGCTTGGTCAGGTCATCAGCTGCGCCAGATTGAATTACTCACGACTGCTGCGGCTGCTGAAAAGCGACCCATGAATGAGAAGCAACAATTAAATGGCTGTTTCCAAACAGGCGCATGCCAGAAAAATAACAATTGCACGCTTGTTTTCTTCTCAGTTTCCTTTTCTCCCCTACGATAGATGCTTTGATAACTACCTTCCGTCCCATTCACCTAAGCATAGTACCTAGAGTGGTGGTCGTGGGTGAGGTATATATCAGTATGACAGCCCCGGTTTCCATCCAAAACCACACGCACTACAGTCGGCTCCAGCCGTCTTATTCATCTTCCGTAGTATAGTGGTCAGTATGCAAGCTTGTCACGCTTGAGACCCGGGTTCAATTCCCGGCGGGAGAGACCGCCACCTGTGACACACAGGCAAATAATTTTTTTATGATCTATTTTCCAAGCTTTAGGGATTGTCTTGTCATCTAGTTGACTCTATACTTCTTCTTATAGGCATGTCTACTTTTTCGGTGGCTATCGAATGCAGTGCTGAAGAGTACACGTAGTAACACTCCAGTCCTCCCATAGTAAATCTTATAAACCCAAAGGGTTAGTGATCAGGACTTTGGTTGAAATGTTACCTCTAACTCTATCATCAAACACCTTGATCAATAGTATTCATGGCCGGTCATGATTGGTTTTGCTACGCTGAGAGGACAAAATTTATCCGTTCAATTTCCCCGATGTCGGAACGCCAACGACATATAGTCGGTCTGTCAACATTGACCACATAGACCGTTAGCTCCTCGTCACTGAACATCTGGTGTTGGAAATTGGCTTGCCATTTCCAGGTAGACAGGGCGTTTACTGAATGTAGCTGGTCTGTTAACAGAGGCGGCTGCAAATATGACATAACGTGATATGGCTTGACAATGTTCCAAAATCTTCTAATTTGCTTGAATAGTGTTCGGAATGTGGGAGTACGCTCCGGGCCCTCGATTTCGCCGCCGCTCGATAAATCGGATCTCAAAGATGATGCTTCCATGATGCGCCTTACCTCGTAGAGTTAGCTAGTGGACCTCGGGTCGCGGACGAATGCGGAGTCTGTATAGAAGAGTGATGGAATCCCTATCTCGGCCAGTATGTGCCAGAACCTAGGAAACCAATTAAATCCAAAATCACGCAGCCTTCAACCTACTTGATTCCGCTTACCAGGCACAGAGCACCTCTCATGCTGCGCTATGTACCAGTCTCGTTCAAGTAGCATCCAATGACTCGCCATGCCTCACGGCAGGTGCAAGGTGATTCATACAGGGATATTTGACCCCTGCTTATTTGACCCCTGCTTGGAAGAAGTATCTTGATAAAATAGACTTCGTAGGTCACGATGGTAATTTAGTACGAGTGTCGTTCCACAATAGCTACGTAAGAGACAGATTGTCACAAGCTGGGATCACGCTACACAAACGCTACTGAGTCTTGTTGACCGGTAGAATAACTATTCACATTGCCAATAATGACAGTTAAACCGTTGCATGATGCAAGCCTTATTACTTGAACGTTACTCGGCATGTGATAAGTTTGATCAAACTTAGTTGTCAAACGTTATTCAAATTGCCATTGTAATTTCAAATAACTGGTCTAGACTGGGCTGAGCGATTCGGCCGAGTACGGAGATGATTGGAGGTGTAGCTATCTGGAGACCAAGTCTATTTAGTTCCGCTCTAGAGCATATGTAGTCATCGCCACCAAAGTTATTCCCGTCAATCCCTTGTGGCTTGATATCATATTCAATATCGCCCAGGGTCACCATGGTTGTCTAACCGGCGCTCTACATCGAGAGGAACATTAGAAGGGAAGATAAACCAGAATTCTTTTCATGCTCAAATGGTGAGAAGACCAGAAGTCCAAAACGTCATCACGTCATAGAGAATAGCATTGGGATGTAGTCATGTCTAAGATTTGGTTTAGCCTCATTTATAGTCAGCAACACTAGCTCTAACCGAGGTCGATTGCAAGATAGAGAAATTCCACCCAGGAGATCATTTTAACTTGATTAGTTGACAGTTGCAATGGTTGGGCCTGTCGATGCTCGGAACGCGCTGAAACTGATTGGCCATATACCTTCTCGGTGGCACCAATGCTCTACACAACGTCTTGTTCATCGGGAAAACAGTTGTCAGGGGGAGGCGGCATTCTGAAGCCCCAGACCGTGACAAGCTAAATAAATCAGTGAAAACGTAGCTAGCTCCATATCTGGCACCCGGGCTAGTTTCAAAATTCATTGATAGCGCATCGAGGCTGCCTCGCACTGTAGCGCGAGCTCTCCGCTAATCAGTCGGCAAATTCTACCCGGATCCTACATGATGTATCTGATTGGGTCTCATGTCTATGAAGCGTAAGGGGTACCTGTCCGGCATGCACTATGATCAGCCCCGACCTCGCCATCTGCGTAGTTGCAGGTGTCTATGTCAGGGCACCGCGGCCTATCGGCAGGGTGGTATGGAATTCTCCAGGTTATGGTAAAACGGGGAGAAGCTATCGCTAATCGATCGAACTCAACTTGGGAAGCTCTGGCTCGCAGTTTAGCTTCCTCAGTTCTGGGGCAGTACAAAAGTGTGTTTAAAAACACAAGTAGTTGCCCTATTTCTAACTTTCGTGCCAGCCATACACATTGGATCTATCTTTATCATTATCATTGAGAATTATGGATGGACACGGCAGCCTCTATTTGAGTCCTACAACACCAAACCTCGTCATCCGTAACCAGGATGTCAATCCGATGTTACTTGAGCTTGACATGGCCTGTTCGCCTCTACTCCTGCAACCGCAAGTGCAACAAGTTCTAACGTGCATACATACGGAAAGACTAATAACTCCTTTAGAGGTTTTACGGATCCTTTTGTGCCTACATTCTCGAGTCATATTGGGCACGATGCGGACCCTGAATTACTACACCCTCCTTATAACACCTTGGGCTCTGCCCTGTATTCCTCGAATTACTGCACTTCTCCCGTACGAATGCATTCAAATATCGAATCCTATATTATTTCTTACCCCGGGCCTGGTTTACATGTCACTTCAGGCGCTGACGGTGGAGCCTGCATGGATGTCCCTCGATGCAATATCTGGTCTTTTCAGCCTGCTATGACACAGACACCCAGTCTATCAGACACGGATTCCATTCCAAAAGCCTGGAATCCGGTCTGCGCATCAGTTGAATCCGATGAATACGCGTCTTTGTCTGGAGTTAGTCGTGGAATTAGCGATATTGCCATAACCAATCGTTCGGAAATGGCTCAATGTGACTCTTCCACTCTGTCAGATGCTAACCAGGCTTTGCTATCCAAATCCAACACGAAAGGTGAATCCCTCCCACTATAGGCACTGGTACTTACCTCTGCTAACCTCTACCAGACAATGCAAATCCGGCTCCTCCGTTGCTATTGCAGAACGGGAAAGATAGCTTTCGCTATGTATGCACCAGAGAAGGCTGCGACAAGACATTCGCACGCAAAGAGCATGCTACACGGCACTACAGAACGTAAGTTGACTTCGCAAACCATATTGTGAGCTTATAGGTTTAAGTATATATATAGGAAACATAACAAGAGTAGAGACCACTTGGTCTGTGAGTTCTGTGGTAAGAACACTTTTAACAGATCGGATAATTTAAATGCCCATCGACGGTTACATGCCAGAGCTGGGCCAAGGAATAGCAATGGAGTCCATTTTGTGCCTAGTGCTGTATCAGCCATGCAGAAGAATCGAAAGATTGGGAGACCAAGAAGTAATGATAAATATTAGAGTAAACTTATGTTAGTAAAACACACATGTTATTACGCACAAGCCATATGCGCTCAATTTTTTTCGTCCATTTAGCGTTCAGCTACCCTATAACCGTCGAACGCACGCCACTTGACTAGACTAGTCTAGTACAAGAAGTCAAATCGAACCGGCCCGTTTGACTGATCTACATCTTTGTATATGTATGTACATACGCTTATTAGCATTAGTTAGTTCCACTTAGTTGAACAGCTAGTATCAACTTGTTAAGCACCTGCCATTCTAAATTCAGAATGAACTAGTCTGTCCCTCGGTGACATCAACTGCTACACCTTCTCAATATTGTTACCCGATGCGACACACCTCTGCGAGTCTGACGGTTATGCCCGACGACATGTCCGAGGCTCCACTCCCCCGAAAAGATTGACAGACTCGTCTCTCTCGTGCTAGCAACTCGACAAAATCAGGAACGCGCCCTGCTGATTCGCGAGCACCCTGATACCCTTGGACTTGCGAGACCAAGGAGCTCCACTGCGGTGGAGAGAATTCGGGTAAGCGAACCAATGCGGTATATTATCCACCTGTTCTGATCATGAATATTCTGTAGTCGACCGTCGTTCAGGAAGCGCCCCCAATTGGAGCGCATGCGGTCGTTGAGACAGCCACAGAGAACACGGCTGACGAGACCGATACCACTGCCAAGACACAACCACTGAGATTGCCACAGCGAAACCTTTCAGAATTGAAGCGCCGAGTATTAAGCACACGACCCATGCCACAACATTCGACCGTACCCCCAGACTTGGCCCCAATAATATGCACAAGGCGCTCGTCCCAACTCTCGCATCGCCCATCACCAAACCCGGCTTATATGATCAAGCGCAAATCCGAAATCACAGCAGCACGTTACCCTATACTAGCCACAGGGTAAGAAGAAGGAAGGCAAAGGCGGTATGACGTGGCAGTATCCAATTGCCAAACCAAGCTATAAGATTGCGTCGTTCCTTCGCCAACATATTAATTACAACTATTATTTATTGTCTCCTTTCCTGACCCGAATGTGTTGCGTAAGCAAACAAAAGTCTTTCTAGAGAATAAAGGTATGAATGTAACAGCTCGTATGTGAGTATTAATTAGTGACTGCTAAAAGTCAATTGTAACGCTCAAATAATGTCCGATGATATGCCTCGTCCGCCACCACCAGCTTCTCCGCTGCCGCCTTCCATTCAGAACAGTCAGCCAAAAGAATCCTCTTTCGTGTTAAAAAGGTGAGAAGCGCACCGGAAGACTGGTTTTATCGGCCTCCCGAGCCGCCAGCCCAAGTCGACCACTTTGAGGCACCTACAGGGCCTTACTTCGTGTATGGAATATTCATGGACCTACGAACGCTTGCAGATATCCTTGGGCTGGAAGATAAGCCTGAGCTACGGCCTGCCAAGATCGAGGGCTACTCTTGTAGACTCTGGGGACAGTATCCTGCTATGCAAGACGGCTCGCAGGGTGCAGAAGTCCGTGGCAGTGTCTATTGTGTGCAGTCTGTTACCCAAGCAAAACGATTGGCGGAATATGAGACAAACAGCTATGTAGCCAAGGCATGCCTCATTCAGTATACAGATGGAAAAGAACCTGCGGAGGAT
Source organism: Fusarium armeniacum (assembly GCA_013618295.1). Lineage (NCBI taxonomy): Eukaryota > Fungi > Ascomycota > Sordariomycetes > Hypocreales > Nectriaceae > Fusarium > Fusarium armeniacum. The sequence goes on from JABFER010000054.1 coordinate 204,918, forward strand.
TTTGATTATGTGTTCATGTTCGTCGGCAACCCCCGGGATTTGGAAGACGGGGAATTTAATCTGAAAAGATGGCTCAAGAGGATGGGCCGACAGCCGACCTCATAGATGACAACCATAACTCAATGAAGTGAACTAGAATGTGGAATCTTGGTTTGTATGTTTTACTTGATCCTGAATTGGAGTTTTGGAGTTTCAGGGAGGCATCGACGTGAACGCTTGGTAGTATTGAAACAAGCAAGGTATCATTCGGTATTGTATGCTAGAAAATGAGTATCCTGATGGGCAGACAGCGATGAAGGTTGCTGGAGATCACAGCTGCGCCGATATCTCATAAGTTGTACAGGTGCCTGGATACTTCGATGTTTACTGCAATTCAACTTCACCCGTGGTGGGCGATTGTAGGCGCGGATCCCGGCTTGTTAATGTGGCAGCGCATCCTGTCTTGTAGCCACGACTGATATCTGGCTGAAAGCCTGCCTCGTCAACTACATGTAAGAGGGCCCAATTGTGTTCATGTTTCACGTGCGTAATTATGCTGTGTCCTAAAAATAAAAGAGTCAAGGCTGGTTTCATCAGACTTGACTGGTGAAGAACAAAGTGAACAAATCTTGCTTGGATTTAGACAGAGAATTTCCACTCCAATGGAAACCCGATCACTAACGATAGCACTGACTTCACGGCTTCACTTAATCCTCAATAGTCTTACATAAATAAGGATAGTCAGACTGTACTATATGTATCATGACGCCATATGAACTGAGCTTATTCATGGACTGATCTCTCTACTTTGACATTTAACTGCAGTTATTGGAATAATTTTGGTGTTAGGGGTTCACTGTTGTGAGCTTGCTCACGCCTGACAAAACTAGCCAGTCGCTACGTTCCACCAAGCAGCGCTATTGTCTCCAAGAACTATTAGTTAATCTTGACTACTCGCCCAGGTTTGAGCCAGCGAACGCTTGATAAAACACCCTCCTCCTCAAACTCCTTCTTAAGCTCTTCCTCGTGCTGAGTGAAATGATCCCAGGACTCATAATGCATGGGCACCATGACGTCTGCTTTGATATTTCGGAAAAGACGGCTTGATTGGCGACCGTCCATGGTAATCTGAAGGACTTCATCCGGATGACCAGGCTCTCCCTTACTGTTAAAGCCTGGGAACGATGCTTTGCCCAGGTTCATGAGAGCAACAGTGATGTGGTGTTTGCCAGCTACCTTTGCCAAATCTTCGATATAGACGGTGTCTCCAGTGAAGTAGATAGCATACGGCCGACCATCGGGAGCGGTCCCAAAGTCTTCAGTGTGGATAATGAATCCGACGCACTGTTGGCCGGGCCAATGCTTGCAAGGTGTGGCGGTAATATGAAAGATCTTGCCAGCAATGCGGATATCCTTCTCCTCCCAATCCGCAAAGCCGTGGACGCTGGGTCGCGGAGCAAGGTTCTTTGCGCCATCTTGAGTGGTGACAACGTGTCGACCATCAAGAAGCTGACGTCCCAACTCATCAAGATTGTCGGGATGGTTTTCGTGGCTCAAGAGAACGGCATCAATATGAGGAATTTCGCTCATCTTCAATGCTGGGTCATCGTGGACCTTCAAGGGCTTTCCGTCGGGCAGAGTTGGCCATTCAGTCCCCGCTGGAGAGAAGAAGGGGTCGGTGAGAAAGGTGATACCATCAATTTCGAGAATCGCTGTGGCGGTTCCGATATGAGTGATGTTGACTTTGGTTTTGAAGGTTGATGTAGTCATGATTGTAGATGTGATGCTTAACAAAGATTGAAAGTTGTGCTGTAAATGTTGAGCATCCAAAAGAGTCATCAATGGGGTCGATGTGACCCCTTTATACTTGCTAATCCTAGAAATGGAAACTATGATTTAAAAGCGATCCCAGCTATGTCTAATTGTTATCAAGATTACAAATTCCTTGGGTGCTAGCGGCAGCAACACGATAAACCTTTACGAGACCACATGTCGGAAGCTCTGGAACACTCTCTCCAAGGAATACTACGCTTTTACAACAAGGACTTGGCAACCAATGGTTAGCCTAAGCTCTGTACTAGGTAAGCAATGACGGATGACAAAAAGCCGCTAAGCTATAAAAGGATTCAAAACCCGAACCACAATAATACCCCATTCATCATCATCTTCTCGGTTTATTTGATCACAAGCGCTCTCCCGCTGTCTAAACAATCCTTGACTCTCGTTTGATTCGAAGGGTTTTGTTACTCTTTTAAGCCTCTCGTACTCCTTCCTCATCTTGAGCTTACTGTAGCTCCACACCCTTTCGCTGCAAACCTGCGAGCTCTGACGAAGCGGTCATTCGTATGTTCAGCTCCCCAGTAACACCACGAGATGAAAGTCCGCAAAAAGACTCTTTGTCGTACCTGTCGAAAGCGCAAAATAAGTGTTAGCTTACCTAGTCCTGCCTTTTTGAGTTATCAGGCGGCTCCATTGATCTTGACCATTGTCGCTGACGAAGCTGTAAAATAGTGCGATGGAAAACAACCTGCCTGCTCTCAATGCTCCAACAGTGGCCGTTCCTGTGAAGGTTATCCGGATGCACTCTTTGTTCCTTGGAACTCGAGATCCGACTCGTCACAGATAGTCCCGAGACCGTCATCGAAGCGGGTTCTCGACAAGAGGTCACGACTTTCGGTTTCAACAACCTCAATTGATCTTGTCACACGAAAGACTAACCTACCCTGTATTGACCCCATCTACCCATGCTTAACAGATCCCTGGCAAAATACAATCTCGCAAATTGTTCGCAACTACGTCCCCCATCGCGAGATTCTTGCCGATATTACAGATGTTGTCCCTCAATCACCAAGAATATGCGGTTCTTGGGTCACGGCTCTCCCAGATTTAGCTGCTACGTCGAGCGGCACGTACGGCGAATGCCTGACTTCTGCCATGAACGCACTAGCCTTTTCCATCATGTCTTACCGAAAAAGTCAAAAGTTGATACAACCCATCTCATTATCCTACGCACATACTCTTAACCTATTACGGCAAACCCTACAATCGGAGGAAAGTAGTTACAACGCTGAACAGGCCGCAGCTGTTATGTGTATTGCCCTACTGGAGGTAAGAATGGCATCAATAATTACACTTTGTTTCGACACTTGTCGGCTTTTGTTTCATCTTTCCGGAAATTTCTAACTGTTTTGGATCTTGCGAGTAGATCACTTCACCAACAAGTCCCAATGCTTCGATCGCACACATTCATGGAGTGGGTGAGCTTATTCAGTTGTCATCACCTGAGAACTTCAGCAACGGCATTCACCATAAGCTTTTTATGGGAATTAGGCCACTGCTAGTGAGTAGAGCAGACAGGAGCTGCTAAAAGTCCTGTCAGCTGACGCGATTGTCTAGGTGATACAAGCCTTCATGTTCCGGAAAGCGACATTCTTAGCCAATGACAATTGGATAAAGGCGCCGTTTAGACTTCATCAACAAGCACCATTGCAGAATCTTTTGAACGTGGCTGCATTGATACCCGGGATATTAGAGAGAATCGATTCGTTGAAGGATCACCCCGCTGACAAAGCATCAGAGGTTGCGAAAGCGTGCACTACCCAGCTGGCCAAGATTAGGATGAAGCTCGAATCATGGGCCCATTCCTTTGAGGCAGAGTCACAGGCCCCGTTGTACTGGCATGTCTTCAACGATGATGACCCCGATAGTCACAATGACTCGCTATCCTTTCCCAGCTTAAGTACTGCCAATGCTCTCACCTATTTGTGGTCTTTTCAGGTCATCTGCATGTCGCACATTGAAGATCTTATGGCAAAATACCCTGGTTTAAGCGAACTCAGGATAATCATATCGGTCACAGAGTTACGAACATCATGTATTGAACTGAGCACCAAGATACTTCAAAGCATGGATTTTGTGATGCAGGATGGCTTCATGCTATATGGACGGTTCTCGGCAGGGTTTCCACTATATACAGCTTATCACGCCCTGAATACAGACATGGAAGGTAGGGCAGTGCTTCAAAGAGTTGGGAAATCCATTTTAGAACGTATCAATGTTGGGATTAGCTCTTTGCCAATCTGTATCTGAAAACGTTAGTTATTCTTTCTTGAACAAGGCTCGATTGAATGTAGTGAAAACATTTCGGCGTGGCGAGCCCCTCGGTTCACTAGATAAACTGTAGAGTTAAGAACTTTGCAAGGCCTGCTTGGATTACCCAAATAGCCGTCCAACATTATGGGAAGTTTAGATACCACATCACCAATGTGATTATAGCGGAGAGAGCTCTTTGCATGATGGCGTTCCCGGATGATAGCGTTGGTATGCACGGGACAACGTAAAGTTGGGAACGCCTCCACAACTGATCCAATGAATGGGATATTCCTTAGAATAGACAAATGCACTTCGAATACCGTATAAATGTAGCTACCATATCAAAATCCCTGATTATGCTATGAGTTCCTGACTCGATACTTACGACATATCAAGATAAGCCGGGAAGCCGGGAACACCATAAAGACGGACTCTCCGTCACTTTCGAACTACTCGCAGAGTATAAAAGAGCCCTAATAACGAGAATGAACCACCTAGAGTATCCAAATTGCCTTCTTGCTGTAAGTTCCCGGCTTATCAATGGCCAGGCTCCGACGCCAGCTTCATACCTTTTGTAACCCGGGAACTCCGCCGGAAATGATCAAATAATACGGAAAGCTGTAGGAGTCATACGGAAAGAGGGGAAATTCACGGTAATGAGTCTTTCAAGGTAGGAGTACTGTTATGGTGCGAGTTCCTGCATCAGCAAAAAGGGATCTCCGCGGGAGCTTTGCTAAGCTCGGGAACTCCACCGAAAATGACCACATATCGTAGAAATTGAACAGTTCATACAGAGTAAGAACTTTCTATGTAAGTCAAGTGTTTGAGGTAGGAGTGTCCTTGTGGTGCAAATTCCCGGGTCAGTAACAATAATGCCTACGAGCAATCTTTGCCACTCGGGAACTGTACGAAGTTCAATTGCACTGACGACAAACTAGCGAGACTATATACAGACCGCTATGGCATCAGATTGATATATATATATAATAACACAACTACATCTCTGTTAAGAGTTCCTGTGTTCACTACAACGATGGGTGGTGTTGCATCATTGCGACTCGGGAGCTCTACGAAAAGCTGATCGTAGGGGTATCAAACCAATTGACGTATAAATACAGGCCTGCAGAATCACTCAATCGCGTCCGACAAGATGAAAGAACAGCTGTGTTGTGCATTCCTCGATTGACTGTTTTGATAGACAGGCCCCCTTGTACTTGTCAACTTCACAGCCCGGGACTATCGACATACAGACATTGAACAGTCCTAAAATGAGTTATCAGCATTGAAGAGAACTCGAGGAATATGATTTTGAGGTTAAATTATCTTTTTCCTAGTTTCTATAAGCCGTTCCTCGCGATTGATGAGCGGGATAGGTACCGACAATGTTATCTTGTCTCTACACCGACAGGCTCCTTCCTTATATACCAGCTCTTTGCTATTGTCAAGATTATTCAACGTCCAGCCTGATTTCGAATCCTCCAGCTTCATCGTCCATATTGACTGCGCTGTTTCCGCTCGTTTGGCCTTTGATTCCTTTTTTCTTAAATTAATAAAAAGTCGAACTTGCTCTCCTTCTTTTGTGTTTCCTGTTCCTATCGCTCTATAAACCATGTCTGAGTCTGCTGCCACCGTCGAAATTCCCGCTATTTATGGCAACTCCCTGGGCACTGCCCAAAAGTCTTTTTTGTCTGCGATCCGTCGTGACTGTGGTCAATGGCCACATGAACTTTTGGGGGACAAGGGTCCTCAGCTTTGGGGCAAGTCGTTGCTGGACTTGTTTGCTCCCTTGGTCAAATCAGCAGTGAGGAACGGCGATCTGGATGAATTGGGCGAGAAACTCCGACAAGTTGATGGACCCTTGACGGTTGATGGCGTCAGGGCCGTGAAGAAATGGCATTCCGACAAACGTGCCCTCGGGCGAGAAACCAGACGTTCTGCCTCTGTTGCCGGTATGTTTATGACTTGTTTCAGTCTCTCATGATACTGAGAGTAGTATAGCAAGCAGCCATCACCGAGAGATTGACGATGCTGGGGAGGAAGTCGATGAGCCACGTTACCAGGCTCAGACCATCTCCACCAATGCCAAGAGAAAGAACCCTTTTCAGGACCTAGCTCGCTCTCGCCCAGAAACGCCAGTGCCTCTGCCTCAGGCATCTTCTGGTTCTATTTCCCTTGGCTCAGAACCTCTTGATCTCCTGACATCTGTAAGTTATAGTGCCGATGGTGCATTGAAAACTTCAATATGAGTTGGACTAATGAGTATGTAGGATGAGCTTATCGAAGAGGCCTATATTGGCATGATGCAGCGGCGTATCGCCGAAAAGAACCAGCGTCGAGAAGCCCGCCTGGCTAAGATTTCGGGGGAGATTGGCATTCTGCGCCAAAAGATTGCTCTGTGTACCCGTAAGCAGGTGGCTGCTTTGGAGCAGGAGCTCAAAGAGCTGACTGAGCGCCGAGAGATGCTCAAACAATTCCTTGATGATTTGCGGCCGTACCAGCGCGAAAACCCTCCTCTTGCACTCCCGCCAGCTCTCATTACTACTGAAGAGGAGCTTGCAGCCAATAAGGCTGCTATCTACAAAGCCCGTGGTGACTTGGAGGTAGCTCTGGATGCACAGTGTGTAACAGAGGCAGCCAAGGCTCAATACGAGCAGGATGTTGTGGCTCTGGAAGAGGAGCAGCACCGCCTGGAAAATCCCCATCCTGATAAGGGCAAAGGTGATGAGGCTATCCTAGCAGTTGTGATGGCTGGGGGCGAAGCCATTGAGAATGTTGCTCCGGGAAAACTCCTGGATGCCATGATCGCGTTGAAGAATTTGTCTGGCTGAACGAGAGTCTGGGATTCGTGTGGCGTTTTCTTTTGTTTTATGGTGGAACGGATAAACATGCACTATGAGATGGGCCAAAGGCTATAATGATGATATTGACTTTTCCTTCATACATGCGGTTCCAGCTTATATCGGGCTCTAAGTCAGTAAAGATGGTGGTTGGATGTACAGCCACCAGCTGTGCCTGTATTGTATGCCTTGCTGGCCAGGTGACATCATGGCCCCTCCTGTCTACTAGTATCCCAAGACTTTGGCATACTGCAACTTACTGTTGTGTAGTCCCTGCTCTGCTCCTAAGACTAAGCAGGACCAAGGGAAGAGACAAAAGCCAGACTCTCCTGGACTTGACGAGAGCAAGGCAGAGACTAGGGAGATGAATGTTATATTGGCTTCGGAGCCCTTTCGGCGTTGGCTTGTTGGGCGTAACACATAGTCGTCGTATTGTATTAGGCACTCTTTGTTTTGGCTTTATTGATATAGATGTCTGCTGCTAGTGAACCATTTGTTCGAAAAAGAAAAACTCTACTTTTAAAAGAACGGGTTTTCCTCATCAGCACTAAACCGCCAGTTCTGAGTTATATCCTCCAAGATATTAATGTTGACCGGTTCCCAGTGGAGTAGCTTCCGTGCCCTGATAGATTTCGTCTCGAGTTGTATAACGTCATAATGGTGGTGAAAGCGGCGACTTGCTTGCCTTGCTCAACAGTGAGTCTGTCCATTTCTAGCGTTGAGATATGCCCCTTCTCGAAGGCTATGCGGCTGACTTCTGTCGCAAAGTCCCCGAAGCAGACTTCTCCATTCTCCGCAAAGTAGTAGGCTTCTTGCCCCCATATGGCATTTCCACCGCCCTGTGCTGCGTTCTCGACAAGTAGCAAGAACAATTGAGCGAGGTCATTAATGTGGACTGTATTCCACCGCGCCTTTCCTTCGTTGATGAAGAACCCTTTCCCGCGCTTCAGGATATCGACGACATACTGTCTCGCCGCACTTCGCTCTCGAGCAGTGTGCTTGTTGCTGCTAACTCCATAGATCAAAGGCGGACAGACAATTGCCGTCCGGATGTGGGAGGTTTCTGATGCGGCGTTCAGGATGGCTCTGTCAACGTTCATATGAGGGGCATCATCTGATAAACCCACAACCTCACCGACGCCTTCCCAATCGTCGTATACCTTGGAACTCTCTTGCGACTCGCGGTTGTTCTTGATGTCTCCATAGGTCAGGAGGCCAGTGCCAGACGTATGGATCAGATAGCACGTATTGCCTTTCCTCTTCAGACCTGTGAGAACAGCATTGTTAAGTCCATCATGGTCGCTACTAGCCCAGTTTATAACAATGTCCGCGGCTTCTGCCTCAGAAGCAATCAGGTCGAAGCTATCGAAATCGCCAATGACAAAACGAGAATGTGCGGGCAAGTACTTCTTTGCGTCGTTCGCCTTGATCTCGCTACGTACAAGAACGACATATTCGTAGTCGGGGTGGGCAGCTGCGATTATGTAGGCAGCCGCACTGCCTATCCAGCCAGTGACGCCGAAGCTGTAGTGGATTACAGGTTAGCACGAGAATAGATATATGCTCAATGTGAAGAGAAGGCTTACAGAAACAGTTTGACCATGTTTAGCAAACTGTGGCTTATTTTCAAAATAGTTGTTGCAGAGTTGCCGTTTATGAGCCGATTTGCAACTTGATGTATGGATTACCGTGATGGAAGGGACGATTAGTATTTATATTTGTTGATAAAAGAGGAATATAATGGCCAAATCATATGGTCCAGCTGGTGTTAACTTTCATGACCTATGATGAATAATCAATGTGCAAAGTCTGCGCCTGAAGCTTTTCACTTTCGCCCTCGAAATGATACACAAAGTGTCCTCAGTCGCCCAGATAACGTTATGATTAATAATTGCGTACATGATAGGGGTGAAGTGATGCTCGTTATCTCAGGACTGCATTTTGAAATCTCAGCTGATGATGATGTGGCTCGGCTCAGATCGGTCAAGACATTGAGATAAATGTTTCCCAGGATGGGTACAAACTAGAATGGGAGTGTTTAGGAATCTCATTGGTGTAAGATTAACCAGTAGTTGGCGCCCTCGCGTGTAACTTGCTGGTGACAATACGAGAAAAGACAAAAGAAAGAGAGAAAAAGAAAGTAAAACATGGTCGGGGGATGAAAGGGTCTCGGTAATTCAAGGACCCACTCCCTCATGCAAATGTATCCAACCTTATTAGTCTAGTTTCCGAGATCCGTGGTTCATCTACTATGGAATAGACTAGACTACTCCCCAGTATTAATTAAGCGGAAAATGAGTGACATGTCACGTTCCCTAGGCAAAAGACTAACTAAACGTCATTGCAAATAGACCTCACTCCACTTGGATTACAAATTAACCATCACAAAGTCCGCACTCGAATCTGCTCTAACAAAGTCCGCATGCAAGTAAACCGCTTCATGCCGACATGAAGGCTCCCCTATCGAGTCCTTCCGTTCATCAAGAATCTATTTAAACCAATCCTTTCGTGAATCAGGGCACGTCACCTTCTCCTGTACATACAAGTATACTTATCGGGAAACAATATTGAAGCTCTTCGGCCTTCAACCCATTCAACAATCATGTCTACAATGAAGCAAGTCATTGGTTTTCCTACTGCCGAAATTCAGTGCGAAATTGAATCTTCTCCAGTGCCTGAGCCTGGTGACAACCAAGTCCTGATCAAGGTTGTTGTCTCTGGATCCAACCCGAAGGACTGGAAAGTGCCAACGTGGGCAGCTGCGTACGATGGCCCTGACGATGGATCTTGGCAGGCTAGAGCGAAAAGGGGCATGAACCATGGTGATGATATTGCAGGAGTAGTCGAGAAAGTCGGCAAGAATGTCATCGCGTTCAAGGTACGTACTGCGGGTCTGGGATATGTTGGAGGGGAATTGACTCCAAAATAGAAGGGCGATCGCGTCGCAGCCTTTCACGAAATGGGGACTCCTGGTGGTTCGTTCGCCGAGTATGGACTTGCACCGGAGCATACTACATTCCATATCCCTCCTTCCAAATCGTTTGAAGGTAAGTTGTTTAAAGCAGCACGATTAGTGAACGACAAAAACTGACCAGGTTTCAAAGAGGCTGCAACAATCCCCCTTGCCGCACTCACCGCGGCTGTGTCTCTGTTCCATCACCTTCGCCTTCCAGCGCCTTGGACTCCTGCAGTTGGACCTACCCCTATCATTATATATGGTGCTAGCTCGTCTGTTGGCTCGTTTGCCATCAAACTTGCTCGCAACAGCAACATTCACCCAATCATCGCTGTTGCAGGAAAAGGTACACCTTTCGTCGAAACCCTGCTTGATCGGGGCAAAGGAGATATCGTCTTCGACTACCGCAACGGCGACGAAGAAGTAGTCAAGGCAATTCGTGCACACCTCAAGGCTGGCAACTACGGTGATGTGAGACACGGCATTGATCCTGGTATTGGTGATTCGAGTAAGAAAGTGTTGACAGAGATTGTTGCACCGGATGGGGCAATTAACATCGTTTTGCCAAGCGACTGGGACACTGGGGCTGCAGTGAAAACTAAAACCATGGTTGGCATCGTCCACAATTCAGACAACGAGAGTAATGCTCGTGATCTGGGTCTTGTAACCTGCCGCTGGTTTACAAAAGCGTGGCAGGCGGACACTTTTTCTGGCCACCCATTTGAAGTAAGGTCAGGAGGATTGGAAGGAGTCCAGCAAGCACTGGAAGACCTCAAGGACGGAAAGAATAGTGCTACAAAATACGTCTTTCGCATTGCAGACACACCTGGCATTCAATAATTAGAAATAGCGTAACAAAGATAGGAAATCAGAGGAAGAAAAATCACTCCAGTTACTTTTTGCATAACTTGTAAGCAGGTACAAAGGCGTGTGACATTGGAAGTAGCAACCAAATCTTATCAGGTAAGAACGATGCTTCGCGGGCCATTAAAAGTTGTTAGACGACGACGAGGGATGACATATATTTGTCCTCGGTCATTTCATGAAGCCATCGCCATCCTATCAGTCGCACGCCTGGCTTCTATGCTGACCTCCAGGATATACTCACAACGAGATTCGGGATGAAACAAGATCTCTCCTAAGGCTTTTACCTCTCTCTAGCAAGAAATCTCAAAGTCGTTGCACTCCTCGTGCATCGACGAACCTCCGCGCGTTATGTTGACCTGGCAAAACCACGATGTGCGTAAAGACTGAAAGTCCGATGCTATTCACCACTAGGTTCTAATGTTTTTTGGATAGGATAAACGTGGTGTTGAGAACTAATTAATGATGTGGTCTTGATTGTGATTGTTGATCAAGTTGAGCCCGACATTTGACATTGCAAGATGCAACTGAGAATGCAAGCCGAAGAATGCATCACCACACGATACCAATCCATAGCTAGAAGAGGTATACAATCCTTGTAACCAAAGAAGTATTCTAAAAATGATTAACAGACCTCAGGTCGACTCTATTCGGTCCGTAAGTCGAACGTGATCGACTTGACTTTGTTAGGATTGGTGTCCTGTGTCCTTATAGTGGGTCGTTCCTATATGTCGAACGGTGAAAATTGGTGGATACGTGACGAGGCTTATCAGGTTCGTAACATATAGATGTCATATCGCGGAAGCTCCACCAGACTAACAGGTTTTAGAGACCGTAATGTAATACTTATCTACATATTTGTTACATAAATTAAATGGATACGGACCAATGTACAAAGCCGGCTCCGAGGCATTCGGGCGCAACCAAGAACCCGCATCTAGTATACATCACCAGCTATAAATTGAAAAACATTGATAGTACTTGTCTGTCATCTTATATGCACTCATTCAAAGCAGCCCTACAATATGACAAACGACATGCCCCGCACCATCCTTTACACCTTTCCCGGATCTCCCTGGGGCGAAAAGGTCGCTACATACCTAAAACTGAGAGACGTCTCTTTCAGCGAGTGTCATCAACCCATGATGTGGCCACGACCTGATGTTGAGCTTCTCGGCATACACTATCGGCGGATTCCCTTTTTGGCCATTGGCAGGGATTTATTTTTCGACTCGCGACTGATTATTGACAAAATCGAGAGTTTGTTTCCTGGTACCCCTCTCGGGGCTGTTGATCTGGCGCAGCAGGCACTTCAGAATCTTCTTCGAGACTGGGCCGAAAACTCTGTTTTACTAGATGCTATTGCAACATTTCCAGTGGATCTTCCCTTATTTGGGGAAAAGTTTATCCAAGATCGTCTAGAACTTTGGGGTATAGACTTTGGCACAGAAGCCCGCGCTCAACGCCGCCCAGATGCTCTCGTACAAACGGAGAACAACTACATGCTACTCGAAAATCTCCTAAGCGATGGCCGTAAGTGGATCTTAGGGACAAACTCAATCAGTTTAGGAGATATTCACGGTAAGTAGACTACCCACAAAACTTCCATGAGGACGGGCACCAATGAGATATTTTCTACAGCTGCCTTTATTCCCACTTATATTACAAACGTGCCTGGCTCGCTACCGGAAGCTATCTTTAACTCGGATCGTTTCCCAAATGTCATGTCGTACCTGGCAAGATATCAGAATGCTACTCAAGGAACGCATGAAGCTGCAACTCCTACACTGAGCGGGGAAGAGGCTGCTCAGATCATCCGACAAGCTGGATTTCTGGAGCACAGCAGTAACCTGGCAGTAGACAGTACGGAGCTTTCCATTGGGCAACCAGTAAGAGTATGGCGTACCGATGACATTTCCTCGGCTATTAAGCATTTCGACAGTGGTAAATTGCTCGGGCTGTCTTCTCAGGAAGTTGTCATCAGCTCTTTTACCCCTGAAGGTGATGAACTTCATCTTCACTTTCCAAGGCGAAACTTTAGGGTTGTTCCTCAACTCTAGAGAGTTTGATCTTTGTACTAAGAGATGCCAAACAGCATACTATCCATTATTTCTCTCTTCCCTTTTAAATAGATTATAAGAAAGAAGAAAATAAAAGCCGTACTCTTCTATTCTAGATTGTCGCCTACCCCTGTTTGTCGGTTACCCCCTGTAAATTGCCTCCTACCCCAACGCCCGTTTTATCTCCGGCTGAAGACCTAAACTGCAGTCACCTCTATTCTCCTGCTTGCTTACCGGTTTGGAAACAGTGCTAGGGTTATATTGTTGACGCGATCGTGTCCGGAACGTTAGTTATCGCATACTCATGCTTTTGCTCCTGCTTTTGGATTACAACCACTTATCTTTCTTGAACCTTATCGAGTTTCAATTTGGTGGCCTACACTTCGTCGTACGCTACGAAGCCCACGGATATGATGAAGACGCCGAGACGGGTTCATCCCAAGTCAAAACATCACAGGATGACCCTCTAGCAGCCAGCATGAGAGTTCTATCATTGTCGCCAGCCACCGCCATTCCAACCGTCAATACTGCCCCATTCAAATTGGTCATCAAGGAAGCAGGTCGAACCGTGCCTCTACAGTCAACTCTTGAAATAAAAACTCGAGCAACCCGGAGACCCTCATATATGCCAGACGTCGCAGCACAGCTATGTGTGTCCCAAACTTCGAAGCTCGTGCGAGCCTATCACCAGCATGGAACATTGGAAGTACCCAAAGTCGAGGACATAGAAGCCCAGGTCAAAAGATGGGAAGAGCTCAACCAAGCTGACCTGACGCGACTAGCGTCGCTAATCAAAATAATCTCAAATGTAACAAGGAAATTTGGCGGGAAGGTCGACATTAGATATGAAGGCGGAAGCACATTGCTACTTTATCGGTCCGACAGTAGGGACATGCTGCCTAATTTTCTGTATTCTAGGTGGGATGAGACCGGTGATACACGTGCGACGACAACCTTGGGAACCCATAAAGAAGCAGAGTTGTCCAAAACGCTGGATCGAGGTCAATGAGAGAAACCTACCACAGTCCTCAAGCATCACCGTCATGGCTGACTCCAAATAAGGTGGGGCTCAGCCTTGACATGATTGGGTCCAGCGTCAAAGCCCTGATACAGCATAGATGACGCTTGAACAATAGTCTATGATGCCATCATTATTTGTTACTAAATCTACCTACTGATATTCATACTACTTTACTTGTGCCTGTAAATTCCAATCATCTCAAGTCATTGAACCACTGATTTTACCAACCTCTTACTACAAACCTTACATTTATATCATGCCGGCCCTTCGCATTACCAACAGCCCACGCCTTTTGGCCATACCACAGGTCATGTTGCGCAGCACATTCAACTCCCGAGTTCCTCAGATCTTACAGAGGAGTACATTTGCAACCCAAGGCTACGGCGACGGCGAGGGAGACCCAGTGGGCTCCAATCCCAAGGATCAACCCCCTAATTCGCAAGCAACACACGACTTGGAGCACCCAGGCCCATCAACACCTGCCGACAAAGCAAAGCACAACAAGACGGGTGTAAAAAGTCCAGAGGATGCCAGCGCTCAATCTGGCGGATCAAGGTCCAAGGATGCTGTTGAGACAGGAAAGAGCCCAACCGCCGGGCATCTTGGGGGCAAGGAATAGTTTGCCAGCTACTGGAAATAGCAGTGTGTTGCTAGTTGCACGCATAATTGAGACTCGATTAGTACTGTCTCATCTGCTAGTCACAGGACTACGTGTGATATGGTCTAGGTACTTGGTAGTTATAAGGGAGAACCTTTACATTGCTTGGAGGACCCCGCATTTAAAGAACATTCTGTCAAGTAGAAAGTTGAGAACTCGTTGATTACAAATGGTCTGTTGCGAATGCCCTTGTTCCCAATCATTAATTCCAAGTCCTCACTCAATCAATTGAGACTATCATCACCCTATCCCAAGTAGTGCATGTAGTCAAACTACCATTGGCTATGAGAGAAATCGATAAATACAGATAACACGTAGATTAGCACTGAAGTGACATATCTGTCTCATCTCGAGCTCGCTGGACTGGCGTCTTATCCGACATGTCCTTTTTCCCATACTTTGCAGAATCTTCGGAACTCTATTCCTACCTATTTCGAATTCCTGACGGTAAGTCCGTCTCATACCCAACTAGCCTCAATCTCAATCCTACGGCTTCCAAGCTCCAGTATTTTACCCTGTCATCGGCTGCAGAGTACCTTGTTTGGTGTTCTATGGAGCGAGATCCTGAGAGATTATATCGGCCAGACTCTGCGTCCAGAAAAGGTGGCCACCAATAGTTAGTGTCTGGAAGTCAGGTCGTTCATCATCTAGAGGTCCATTTCGGCTATGGATTGATGATATAAAAATCATGGAGTCGTTGTTTCAATGGGTTCTGTATCAATCACTTTGCCAAAAAAGAAAAAGAAAAAGAAATCCCTGCACTACGGCTTGTTCACGCTAATGCAAAGAGTCCCTCTGACCGCCGCATCAGTGTCGCACAACGCAACGAGCCATTCACGACCAACAACTGTTACATCCATATTATAAAGCGCATACTCTATGTCATAGATACGGATAGATTTAACAGGAAAATAAATGCATGTAAAGGAGGGTGTTAGTTAGATAGCGAATTGTCGAAATGTATAAATTTTACAACAGCACACCATGTATCCTCCTCTCCTTACCTTCAAAAGACATATACCAACATAACATACACGGTCTACTCACTACAGCTTTCTTTGACGTTTCGGGAATATGGACACTTTCTTGGACACACTTATACCATCTAATCACATTTTCTTTAATGTACCTCATTGTCGAACTCGGCGAGAGGCTGCGCAGCATTACCTTGATCACAATCATTTTACCAAGCTACAATACGATGAAAAAGGGGAAATACTGCATCGTATAACACATCCTTTTACTTTGGAATCTGTTACAGACCGACAGGTCACACGTCAAAGTGATGGCACTATCTGCAAATCTGTTAGAATTGGTCGATCGGATCTTGCTGCGGAGAAGTCCAACCTTGAACTGGTTTTAAGGGAGACATCAGTTCCCGTTCCTAGGCCCCACCGATACTCACAGTCAGATGGGTTTGAACATTTGGTGATGGACAATATGCCTGGAACGACACTGGAACAAGTCTTGTCAAGTCTATCTCATCTGGAACAGGAGTCTATTGCCGATCAAGTTATGCTGTTGATTCAACAACTTCGTGAGTTGCACTCCACTCATATCAACACGACCTTTGTCTTGAGGAGGCCCGTTCCAACCTACCTCAAAGATGTGACGGATCTGAACATGGAGAGAATCAAGCCTTATTTGTCGAATGAGCATATAGTGGCCTTTGTCAAGGAGAAGAGCGCAATGATGCAACTGCAGCCGAATGTCTTTACACATGGGGACCTAGATAGCAGTAACATACTCATAGCAGATAAGCGTGTTTGTGGGCTGATAGATTTGGAAAGCAGTGGCTTCTTCCCCCCATACTGGGAGTGGATGACGATCAAGAGGTTACTGTTCATGGCGCCCGAGGGTTCTTGGTTCCACCTCCTTGAGAAGCGATTGGGGTTCAGAGATTGCGTCGACTGGCAGGCAATGTGGGAGGTAGAGCAGCTCATCATGGCACTAGATGAGTTTTCACGGTGGGCGTTGACTCCGGCTGAAAGGAAAAGGAATCAAGCCAGAGGTTGGGCAGAGGTGGAGAGAATTGTCGGAGTGGATGTTGGGAAGCCACCAGTAGTCACATACGATATGGCCACTAAACACCCGTGGTGGCTCATTTCAGAAGCTCGTAGCTGGTTGAAGGACTGAATGGCTAGTAAGACCTGAGGATAGATAATACTCTCAGCTAGAATTTCCCGGCCACTGCACTCGTACGTATCATCTTGGTCTAATATTTCAGGGCTACCGTGGAGTTTGTCCCAATCGATAATCGCCTAGCGTGACGAAGTGCCGAAGCTAGCCTATGTGGAGGGGACTAGCTTTATCCCAGACTTAGAGGCACGCGACTCTACTCTAGTCTAGTCTAGTTGTACAGTGGCGCCGGTTGGTGGTCCTGAGTAAGTTGGAACCAGCGTCAGCGTCCGGGAAATACTCTATCTAGTATATTCGTTTTTTCTTATCGCGACGTGTAGATCTGCATGATATTATCACTTCATCGACGAGTCCCTCGCACTCAATCTCTAGGATCCTCTCGGATGTCTCGGCTCGGGAATGCAATACCATCTACATCCTATGAAGTGGTCGAAAGCGCTCCCATCTTGACTGTTGAGCATGGCGCGTCATAGACTGAGGGCTCTACAAAGTCGACCCGAGGCTCAGAACCCTTACCAAGCTCGATCAGTGTCTTTCGACTTGGATCGAAATTAGGCCAACCGAGTTTCGTGAGACCGGACCAAGGATCATCACTGAAAGAGAACCGTGCGCGCTGCATTACCTCGGTAAGTTCCTTTTGGTCTACAGATGGCGGAATTCCGCTGACATCACCCGATGCGCCGAAAATCATGTGCAGATCAACCCCATGGTATGCACCGCTCGAAGGGAATAGTCTCGTATTGTCCCAGTCCGCCATGTATCGATATGCCCATGACGGCACCTGGTGCTCTTTTCGTGCGTTGGCCTGGTAAGAAACAGGACAGGTAAACGACTCAAGAAGAAATGATTTGACTTGGGCATCAGTAGGTGTAACTCCATTGCCAAAGGCAGGAATACGGTAGTAACCGTCTTCATTGTCATTATGGCCAAACAGGATGGGAACTTTCGCAAACCTTCCAGCCTTGGTCAAACTGATATAATCCGAGAAGACAGTCTCTCCATCGGGTTTGGGGTAAAATGGAGGAATAGATCGAAGAACACTGGAGCTAGAGGCAGGTTTGATAGCAGCAGCCGCTGCCTTGATGCCTTTCCAGTCGACCTTGCGCATGCATGCCATTGCGTTGCTGCTATCGTTACAGCCAACGGCAGATACAACCGATTCCCAGTTCTTCTCCTGGATTGCAGCAGAGTTGACGGGGAAACTAAAGGCATTCCCAGATGGAGCGATTATTCCATTGACAATAGTATCATTTTGGAAGGCATAAGTCCAGTAGTCAACAGCCACGCCTCCAGATGACTGGCCGGCGATAGTGATTTTCGAAGGGTTACCGCCAAATTTCCAAATGTTATCCCGAACCCATTCAACAGCAGCACGTTGATCGCGTAGACCTAAGTTTTGAACCGCGTCGGCTGCGCCAGGGAATCCAAAGATATTGATGCGGTAGTTGACGGTGATGACAACAATATCCTCAGCAGCAGCGAAGTGCTTGCCATTATAGAAAGGACTGTTGGTATTTCCAATAGCAAACCCTACGTGGGTGGGTTAGCCTATCGATTTTGGAGAGAGGAGTTAGTGACTTACGACCGCCATAAAAAAAGACTAATACAGGTTTGTTTGCTTTTGCAGAATTCGACGTGGCCTTTGACCAAATGTTAAGGGTGAGACAATCTTCGCTTTGCGGAGTCTCGGCAGCGCTGGCAAAGTAAGAAATGATACGCTGGGCCTGAGGTGTCATGCCAGGACAGTCAACCTTCTTGCTAGCCGTTAGAGGGCAGTCATAGCCAAATTCTGTCGCCTTGAAAGGAGTCTTCGAATATGATGTAATGCGCTGTGGCGGTGCGAACCTCAACTCGTTGACAGGAGGCTTAGCATAAGGAATGCCTAGGTATTCAATAACACAAGGTGAGTTGTCTGCCACATGTCCTGTAATAGGCCCATTAGAGGTGTCGACGGTTATGTACCTGGAAGGGTTGCACTTTGGTGCCGCAGCAACAAGGCCTGACCAAATGGCAAATGCAAACGTCCAATTGACCAAGTACATAACGCAGTCAAATTGTCACAGGGGTGATAAAAGTTGGTGAGTGTCTCATCTCGTGCTGGGGGATCTACCAACTTTATTCAACCAACGACCTTCGGAACGGAACACAAGTGCGTGACTTTTGAGTACATTTACCAAGTCCACAACAGATGTAACCTGGCTAGGGTATCGGCGGCCGACCTCCCCGAATTACTAGGGTAGACACTGGATAAACAGGCTAGGCATCGAGTTCCTCGCAACGTAGAGCTCCCCACCAACAATCAGTAACCATGCTTTCTTTCATTCTCAAATGTCGCCTAAGGTACCTAATGATCGACCTAATAGTGGTCACTCTTTCTGGTTTGTTATTCCATGGTTTGATGCTAAGATATTTCTGTCCAACAAGTGAGTAATTACTAATAAATTTCTGTGCCTCCCCCCTGCATGTACCGAACACTCATTGCCCTAATTGAGAGAGGAAGTCGTCCTCAGCAGTTCATCATTTCTACTGTTGTTGATGATCATTTTTTATTTTTTGTCAGTATGGAATACTAGTTACGAATTCGTCGCTTCCTTGTATCGGATGCTTTCTTTATCGAACCAGGCGTACGAATCCATCACTGCTATGCTACCGCATATTCCAGATTTACTTGCTCATCTGTGAGAAGGCAAGCAAACAGTTTCTTGGGGCATGAAACAGCAACGTACATTGAGCAATTAATTCATGATATTTGTTTTGATAGATATGGACTATGAACTAAGAAATAAATCATCAAATTTCAGTGGAAGTATGAATAGGTAGAGACTTTATGTCTTTTCCGCTGATACCCGATTTTCCAGGCGATAGAATGTTTTTGGGATCCATAGTAGCCTTGAAGCTATCAACGAGCTTTGCTAGGGCATGCCCGTTGAATGAGAAGTGACTTCTGACTTCATCCATGAACTCAACGTGAGTTCGATATGAAGTCAGTCCACGACGGACAGCATCATCAATTAGCCTCTGGCAAAGTCGACTTGCCCGTTCTTTCTCCTCAGGGGCGTATACTACCAGCACGATCGGAATGATGTACCGAGAGTAAGAGTGGAAATCGGAGAAGAAGTCGAAATTTGCTTCAAAGACCAACTCTTTTGCTGCTAGGTACCATTCAAGCAAAGCCGGGCCTGAGGTAGGAACGACTGGGGCGAAGTCTGTGTGTCCGCTTCCGGGCTCCAGGCGGTAGTCCATTAGGGACAGTGACTCTAACGCCGGAACGCCACTATGTGGAATACCTCTGGTTTCGACTTCTTCTCCTCGGAGAAACTTGCCTGGGGTACCACCAAACTTTCTTACTTGGAGCTCAGCTCCTGGAATCTTTTTGATGGCGCGACGTAGTGAACTTTCAAGGGCCGGCACCACATCCGCGTCGCCTTGAAGACCGAACTCGGCTTTCCAGAATCCCCAGCCATTACTCGACTTCAACTCGTCTAGTACGCTCTCCGGGATGGACTTGTTAGGACCAAAATGCGGTCTCAGCTTTGCTTTGACAGCATCGTCCGGGGACAGGATAGCCTGGCGGAAAACATTGGAAATGGATGGGTGATTGGTGACAACAGCCCGGCGTTGGAGATCCGCAAGAAGTTCTACGAGCTGGGGGAGATCTCTCTCGTTTGGCACGCTCAGCTCACAAGCGGTGTACACTTCAGGTGCCGGGGTAATATGAATGCCTATTTTAGTTACGACACCTGATGGGCGACTTAGCATTCTCATCCTGACACCATGCTGTCAATTTGTAAAGGGAAAGGCTGACCTAAGTTCGATTGGTAAAAAAGACCATCTATGCTTGGTCCAAAACCGCTAGTGAACGTCAGCACGTTGCATAGATTAGGCGAACAACAGCCTGGATCTGATCACTCACGCTTTATAGAGAGGAAACAGCTTACTGTCACTCATAGCACCCATTCCAGTGCGTAACAGCTCGCCTGTGGGAAGAACAACCTCCATACCGCACTGCGCATCTGTATGCACGCCATCAGGAGTGTAGCCGAAGCCGTGGTCCATTGTGTTGCCCAAGACGGATCCCCATCCGATGGCGGCACAAGATGGCCAGAGCGCGAGATCCCGCTTTTTGATCTCTTCATAAAGGTCAAAGAAAGAGACGCCCGGTTCGACAATTGCACACGCATCCGTCTCATTGACTTCCAACACGCGATTCATTCGATGCAAGTCGAGAACCACACTCCCTCCTAAAGCAGGTGCTGAGCCACCATAACCAAGGTTCCTACCGCGGGATACCGTCCAAAGAGGGATTGAAAATCGATTTGCCAGTCGTAGAACCTGCTGTAATTCCTCTACAGACGCCGGTCGAACGGCACCACTAGGGATGTGCTGAGCGTCACTGCCTAGCTGGTATGGATCACCGTAGCTGTTTTGCTTATGGGGACCGATTAGAGCGCCTGTTGATGCATCTCGTGAGATGTTTTCATCGCCCACGACTTTGGCAAGCTCATCGAAGAATTGTCGATGCTCGGAAGCTCTGATACCTGGGGGAAGGACTTGAACTGAGGGCGGCATTGCTGTGGGTTGGAATTGAGTTTGAGCTGATTGAGAATATGGGTGAAGGTTATACTTTTAGTCAAAAACAGTTGAAACTGATATTTTATAAAAAGGTCTTTTACAACTATAAGGGTCGTTATATAATAGATATGGTTCGTTTGAGGTCGCTGTCACTGACCGACGAAAGCTGCCGATTAGAATCTTATCCCCCCATCAGCCTTCGATGATCTTGTTGGAACTCGATCTAGTTTGCGCTTGAAAGTCACCGGATGTTGGCGAATTGTCCGGCCCATGCTGTAGGCAGATCAACTGGCTACATTGCGGGGGAGGGCCGACAGCATCAAGGATCGGTCTCGGAGGTGCTAAGCAAAGCATGCGGCGGGGTACTCCGTTGCCCCCACAGGCCTGGCAGAAGCGGCAAAAGCAGTACTCCGAGCCCGAATTATACTGCAGTACTAACTGGTCATGTAAGTATTGATCCCAGTTGGAAACATGGTTAATAACATTAGTCAGTCCCTAGGGTAGGCAGCGGGATAAGTGAAGGTTGTATGACGGGATTGACTACGTAAGTATAGTACAGAACAGTACAGAAACGACCTTGATATGGATACTGATCTGTATTCCTACTGGCATTAAACTGCCTAAGCCAATGTAATACTGACATAAAGATCTCAATCCCGCCGTAATAACTAAAATTCCTCTGTAGTAAGGAGGAACCTGGACTGAAGCTAGAAGTATATTTGTATAGGGATTTCACTAAACATAAATAAACTACTTCAGTTGTATCTACAGAGCTCTTATAGTGTCCTTGAGCGTTTAGTTATATATCTGCTGTTAAGAATGTTGCCGCTGCTCAAAGTTCACAAGTAAACCCGGCTCTGCGATTTCAGAAGTAAACTTGTCTTCTATACGCAACTCCTTCGTCTTCAGCTCCATCTTGAAATAATAGAAGAAATACGCCAGGGCCATGGTGGTCTCCGCGTACGCAACACTTGATAGGTTAGCCTCTGGTACTTTAATCTCTGTGCTAGTGTCACTTACTTGATCCCAATGCATTGACGAGCGCCTTTGCTGAAAGTACACAGCTGTGCCTCAAGAGCCTTTGCGCTTGGACCGAGCCAACGGGCTGGGTTGAAAGATTTGGCATCCTGACCCCACAACTGGGGATCAGTATTCATCGTATACGCCGACATTCCAACAAGTGTCTACCAGTGTTAATATGTGCTTGGAGAATCTGGATTGGGATAGAACATACACCTGGAGGTACCACTTTGCCGTCTATAACAAGTGGTTGCGCTCGTCTGGGTACAACACGAGGCAGCACGCCAGGCACCGACATTCCAAGACGCAGAGCTTCGTTGACACAGGCGCGCTAGGAATGTGTAAGCAATAGAATTCCTTTGCCACATATATAGAGAACCAAGAGCACCTACCAGATATTGGACTCGTTCGAGTTGGACCAGCGATGGGACAGCGTCAGAATTTCGAAACACTTCATCTAAGGATTCTATCAATGTTTTCTCGACCTCGGGCAGTAGCAAGATGTGATACAGCGCTGAAGTGAGTGTGAAGGCGGTCGTGTCGGAGCCTGCAATAAAGGTATTGATGGCCTCAGCCTTCTGCGATTCAGAAGGTAATGACTTCAGGGTGTCGAAAATGACTGGAAAACGGGATTCGGTCGTCTGGCGACTGTAGGTATCATACGAGTCCATTATTATTCCAATCAGTTTCTCGGTTTGCCTCAGTACTGGGTTGAAATTTGCAGCGACGGAAAGTGGGATGAATTTTCCCAAGAGCCATTGCACGGTACTGTAGTACCTCAGGAATGGTAAACCCGAAGCAAAGCCCATAGCGTGGAGATACTCCGATTTGAAAGTGTCCGGATGCTCGTTAATCAGATTGATGCAAGTTCCAAACGAGAACTCGGAGATAATGTCAACTGTCATGCATCTGAGTTGGGATTGATGTTAGCGCCGATACAGGTATTTTACTTCTCGTTCATAGAGTGGATGATTTTTACCTAAAGGCGGGCCAGACATTGATCGGGCCAGCGTGGGAGATACGTTGAATCTTCAATCTAGTCTCTTCTACTTTCTCCAAAATGAGCGGTTCCAATTTATTCACTCCTGTTTTGGAGAAGAGAGGACTAAGCAGCTTCCGCCTCTGTTTGTGCAACTGGGCATCCGTCTCGCTAAAAACTGTATGGTGAGACTCAAAGGTATCATAGAAAGCTTGCTCCTTTGGGAAAGGATTAACCTGACTGTAGATAACCTTGTAGAGACTTGTATCCGAGATGTGGAGGTGGTTCGGTCCGATGCGTAACGCCTTTGTACCTGTTTGGTCCGTTGTCAGTAATTGTGATTTTAGAGCAGTGAAAATGAGCTGGGCTGGCATTTACGAAACTCTTGATGAAGCTTGTCATATTCCCTCTCAGGAAAGCCCTTTCTGACAATGTTTGCCTGCCATTTGCGGCTGATGGCGGCAGAGCGTGGTCCTGCGAATTTTGACAAGGGATGGAAGTAGAGCCTATACGTAGCCCTAAGAAATTGAAAGCCTAGGACAGCGGTAACAGCGGCGGCAAGGAACGCCAATGGAGGGTACTCGGTGGTTTTCAAAAACTGCGCCATGATAAACATACTTAGCAATGATTAGAATGTTTTGTGGTATGATTCTTGGTTTTTATTCTTCTTCATAAGTGATATAATGGAAATAATACGGCTCTACGCCCAACTTGGACATAGATCATGATGTCGTGGGGAGTGAGCGAAGACTCTCGGTCAACCCCGCCTCCGCACTTCTCCACTCGTCCTCCACACTTCCCCAGTTTGATATCGAGGATAGACTCAACGCTACAGGATCTATATCCAATTACAATAAGGTTTTGTCTCAGGGTTCCACTTGCCGCCCGAGGCCCCGAGCAAGGATATTGTGACTACCGCATTATATACCTGACTCGACGGCCTGGAGGAAGTACCTCAGTCCATTTACTCCGAGACACAGCGCCCGCAACGAAGTGCAGACACACAGTAGTATCACACTCCAATATATCTTTCAACATGACATTACATGACACCGCAGTTGCTGAGAAAAGCTGCAACGCCGATAACGATAACGGCAACTCTGTCGATGGCGCCAGTGACCGAACTGGCCCCCGAAGCGACTCGTCCCCCGCCTCCTCGCCATCCGTGTCTTTGAGGTGCCCTGAGTGCGGACAAGCCTTCCGTCGACGGGAACACCTCATTCGACATCTGGACCGTCACTCCGGCCGTCGCTCTTACACCTGCGATGTCTGCAAGACGTCCTTCTCTCGCAGGTATGTGTTCTACCTGTCTTGGACAGTCTCAACTTTCTACAATGTGTTTGCATCGAGTAAGGTTTGTAGCTGACTATCGGGGGAGAAAGAGACACTTTGAAACGACATATCGGGACACATGGCACTGCAGCCCTCGCTGAATGGACACAAAACAACCATCGTTCCTCACGAGACCAACAGTATCGTGCGTGCGAAGCCTGTGCCAAATCTAAGCAACGCTGCGATGGCCGTAGGCCGGCACCTTGTACCAGATGTACAAACAAAGGTCGTCGTTGCTCATACCTACCAGCTCCTGGTGGCGACGAGACTGAGACTATCATCACTTCACAGCCTGTAGCCGACGATGCCGTATCCGCTATCCATTCTTCGCCTTCACAGCAGCTACAACCTTTGACTCCGATTTCTTGTGTTCCGGTCCAGCCTTGGCTCGAGCCAGACCTTTCATGGGACACTCTCTTGACCTCTGCTCAATTTCTGCTCCCGTTCTCGACAGTACCCTCTCTTGAGATTGGAACATTGCCCGAATTTAGCTTTATAGACGCCAATTCACCTGCCGCCGGTCAATCTACGGATGGCCAGAGTGCGCAGACTAGCTCCGATGCAGAAGCAACGCGGGGAGAAGCTGTGGAGGCCATTGAGGTTCTTATTGGACCAGACAATCTCACAGCGGAGGAACAAGACATCCTGATCGCGGAGAACGTTCCTCATGTACCTCCCTTAACCGAAGAGACGCGAGCATACATGGTCCAAGCCATCAAAGCCGGACTGCCACAGCACGAGGCCCAAGAGCTGGTTGCTAACTTCCCTTCTTTACGACATCTCGACACATACATGCAGTCATACTTTGAACATTTCCATCCAAGGATGCCTTTGTTGCATGTTCCAACATTTCGGGCGTCCCCCGAGACGTGGCAACTGGTTCTCAGTGTGGTGTGCCTGGGCAGTCGGTACTCTCAAGCACACTACCAACAAGATCATGTTCTCACCCTGCAGCGACTGACACAGTATTTGGTGAAAAGAGATGTAAGACCTACCCTGAAGCTATTCTACATCATGTCGAGCTGATGCGATATGTAATACTTGTAGATTCGAGCACTATCGACCGTCAATGTTTTGATCTGTGCTCAGTCCCATTTGTTGTTCCAGGTAAACCTTTCCCTCTCGGGCGAGTGGGACATTATAGTCGAGGCTCAATTTTACCGCAATATCCTCGTCACCCTTTGTCGCCTGTTGCTTTCTCGAGAGGGCACCTTGATGCACACGCCTGCATCTACCGAAGACGCGAAACAAATTTGGTTTCAGTGGATACAATCAGAAGCCAAACGGCGGCTAGTCTACTTTACCTATAGTAAGCAATTGGATCCTCAAGCAACTCGTCGGATTTTAGCTTACTGAACGAGTTGCCGACTGTCTCTGCGCAACATTTCTCATGCTTCCTCCTCTGGTTTCAATTGCTGAGCTGCAAACATCAGTACCTACTGCTGATTCGTACTGGTCAGCGAGTTGCGAGCAGTGGAGCCTTCTTCCTATATCGCAGCCTTTACCAACTCTATCCGCTCTACTTGCACGTGTCGGTCTCGGCGATGTAGCGCCGGCAAATTTGGAGAAACTAACCAAGTCCGCCGTCCTCTTCTCGACCTCATTGCAGCAAGCTGCTGAGAGCGACTGCTTGCGAGCTATGGGACTTGACTCCACTGGCACTATCGCTAGTCAACTGAGTCCAGCTATGGGCATCGTGACAACGCTGTCTCGGAAAGCCTTTGATGCTCTGTCACAAATAGGATGCTCTCAGGCATTGCGCGAAACAGACGCTAGCACCAGCTCCAACGACTTTGCTTTGCTCTCTAGAGTTCTTGCCATTCTCTCGTTTACGCCTTTATCGCTAGTCTTTACTTATAATAGGTGGCAGACGACAGACTCGGGGCAACGCAATGCCAGGTCCGAACTTTCAAACACGATATCACAGAATGTCAGCACAGCAAGGCACTGTTTGTATCACGCAGCGCAGGTCTTTCAGCACTTTCGCACCACTAGACCCGCAATAGTACTTGACATTATGGGTCTCTTAGTTTGTGTGCTCTATATGGTGCTATATGTGGATGTCATTGAGCAGCGAGACTCTAATTCCGCCCGACATGGGGCCTGGATCGAAACCTCTAGCATGGAAATCATCCGATTGGACCAGGTCGTTAATGTAGATCTTCTCAACGACTGGTTGCAGGTAAGAAACCATAAAAAACCTCACATTACCGGAATCGGCTTCCTGCACAATGGAGGCAGCATACTGCGTTTATATAAAGAAGGGTCGCGGATCATGGCAAGCGGGTCCCGTATCTCGAGGATGGCCGAGGTGATATCAACTCTTCTCGAGTCACAAGCCCAAGGTTATCCCCCGACCGATAGTACGTTTAGAGCGCTGTGAGGAGCTGTGTTGGGATGGATCTGTAGATCTTGGTATCAGTCAACAGCACTTACTCATCATACATTGGACTGTTTCAGTGCTGCAAATAGTGACTATTTTCTTGTTACCAACGTTCCGGCGCCTAAGGTTTGTCTCTCCTGCTGTGGTAGACCAATGTCACAATGTCACTAGTCAGAGCTGTTTCAATCGCAAAAGCGCGTTTGTAGGCGGTAGAGTAAATGCTATAAATCCATCAAAATTACCAGTACATTATCATGATTACTAGATATTGACCTCCTCCATCCATTACTTCTCTTGAGATAAGAAATCCAGTTTTTGCTCAGCTTTCAAGCCAACAATCTCTAAACATGAACAAACCCATCCCACCGCGTTCATGACCATTCCGACAAAGGCTAAAAGCATCTTGCCTGACACTTTCTTCGAGTCGAGCACAGTTAGGGCCTCACTGGACTTTACCACGTTGAATGCGCGCGTGAACATCTCTTCATCGAATGGGCTCACTAAAGCGGCAAGCTCACCATCAGACGGCAGATCCTGCTTGAAAGTCGCTTGGTGAAAAAGATCGACAAGGTTACCGGCATCAGTCAGTGCCTGATTTGCACCCATGCCTCGACTGGGCGGCATTGGATGCACAGCATCACCAAGGAGGATGACCCTTGCATTCTTGTCAATACCGTTTCGCCAGTCATTTTCCGGCCTTGTAGAGCTGGTCAAAGGGCCAGTCCGAATAAACTCAGTCGCTGATTGCATGATGTGCACCAAAGGTTCGCCGTAGCCCAGGTTGTTTTTTACGTATTCTATAAGTTGAGGAACCATCTTCTGAGGATCTGAGCCAGCCTTGGATAGCAACTCTTCGCCATGAGCTCTGGATATGATGATGGACCAGAACATTTGGTGCGACGCTTCTTTACCGTCCTTGACGTTTTCTGTGGCTTTATAAATCGATACATACCCAAAGGCATGCCTGCCACCAAAGAACAAAACTGGGCCGTCTTTGACAAGTGAATCGGGTAGTTCATCGTAGAGAGATTGTGAAATATGGCCACGAGATTGAACTAAAAACTGCTTTTCTAGCTTGACCTTGTTACTAAGGCCAACCTGGCGGTTGATCTGACTGTTGCTGCCGTCTGCTGCGATGAGAATGTCGGCGTCTTGTGGATCGTGGCCATCGAAATACAGCCGCACACCGTGCCCCTCATCCGACAGGAGTTCAAAGCGCTTAAAGGTATAACTGAAGTGAACCCGCCCTTGGTCAAGCATCGGCTCCAGGAAAGCACGTCGTAGCCCGAGCCTGGGTAAGGCCCGACTCAAGGGATACCACTTGTGCTCGTCTAGGCGTAGCAGAGCCTTGAAAGTAACAGGATCAACAAGCGTAGGCGCTGTCTCCCGATCCTCAGACCAGACCTCTCGGATTTTGGACCAAACTTCAGGGCTGGACACTGTCTTCAGAGCTTTCAGGCCGTTGGCGCTGATGCGGAGTTGATATCCGCCTCGCTCGGAGCTGAATGCAACTGTGTCTCGTTCGAAGATCTGAACATCAAATCTCCCAGCTGGGTCATTCAGCAAACCGTTGGCGACGGCAAGTCCAGCGAGGCCTGCCCCAATGATTGCGACTCGAATTTTGTGGCTATTCCCCTCCTGAGAAAGAAATTTAGATGTTGACATGGCGGGTGCGTTGTTTGCTTGTAGCGATATAGAGTAAATACGCGACAGTCATCCGCGATAGTTTAAAGAATTATGAGTCAATGGAGTCTTTTCGAGTCAGAGATCTCAGGCTTTATCCACATATCACTTATATCTACATGCCCATATTGTGACTTATTGCTCTGAACGGGCGGCACAACTCCAGATCGGACTCCCCCGCAATGTGGAGGCGGTCCGTACGTGGAACCTTGTCCGGAGTTCAGGACAAGTCCGTCGCCCGTCCTAGCTCGTGTGTGGAGTTGTGGAGGGGGTCCCCGTGCTTGGTCTCCGGATTCTCCTCCTTTCTACTCCGTAGCCTGGCTATATCTAGGTACCTGCCTGCGCAGTAAATATTCCAAATCTGTCGCATAGCACAGCTTGCTTTCTTAGTCTAGCGACTAGCAAAAACTTCACCATGGACGCAACCATTGAGTGGCTCGGTAAGTTGCCATGATACTCTACTATGTATCTGTAGATTTTTATCAAAGGTTCGTCAGGCTTATCAATCATCCAGGTTGGACGACGTTTCGCGTAAAGGTCAACGGTCTTGTCATCTTCTTAGACACATGGCTGGATCGCCCAGATGCCATGCCCAAAGTGTTGGCTATCGACGATGTGGTTGAAGCAGATTACATTTTCATCTCCCACGCACATTTTGACCAGTCAGTGCCACACCAGTATCTACAAGGTCGTCGCTTATACAGAGTGAGCTAAATGGTTGTCTCTCACACAGTCTACCCGGGGCCGATAAGTTGGCAATCAAAACGGGGGCACACGTTATCGCCAACGGTGAGGCTATCAGCGTCCTTCGGTCAGCTGGAGTTCCCGAGGACCAGTTAATACCAGTGGCAGGCGGCGAGCGAATCCCTCTCTTCACTCTCAAGTGTCGTCAAGCCGCGACTCGTGGTGAAGTTGATGTCGCTCATGGGCCACCAGGCGCTCCTGCGCGTCCGGATCCTAAGCTGGCAGTGGCTTCCGTCCATGTCTGGCCCTCATTACATTGTCTGCTGCCCGGGAGCTCGCCTTCTGACTTGCCAGAAGTCATGGATACAGGCACGGAGTATATAGGGGGCGCGAGCCAGTACGCTTGCACACTTGATGTCACATTCATGATGAGACATGGCCTCCTCAAAATCGGTGACCATATACCTCGTGACGCTATGGACGCGGGCATGCGCTCTTTCGTCGACTGGATGAATTGCCCGGCGAGCAAATGTATGTCTCCCTTTGACGGAGGGCAGCTGATGTACAACTTTCTGTTCGGGGAAGGCAAAACCGTGCTGTGGAACGGGCATCTTGGTATGTACGATGGAATACTGAAGACAGTGCAGCCACAGCCAGACATACTGATCCAAGGAATTGCTGGACGAGGGAACTTGAATGGGAGACCATTTGATGGCTCAGCGGCACAGTTTGTGGTGCAACTAGCGAAACTTTTAGGAGAGCCGAAGAAAGTTATATGGTGTATGCACGATGACCAGCCGATCCCACCTCTGCGTTTAAATTTAGGACCAGCTACAGAAGCCATTGAGAAGGAGACAAGTTCCACTGTGACTACACTCGAGCTAGGTACATCAAACAGGCTCTTCTAACATAGCACTATTACCTATTATAGTATAGCTAGTGCACAATATATGAAACATTTAACTAAACCGATTAACAGTAAAAATAGATACTACTTGACGTTTGAAAGTATAATTAAATAGAATATATTACATATATTAGCTGTAGTAATGAGTGTTCTAGCTTACTCCTGCTGCCCATATATATAGAATACTGAAGAGATAGTTATCTGACGCTATTAGAAACGTTTTATAGTCCATACCATCTAAGCTTACGGTATGAAGCTTACATTTAACATTCAGTATATTCAGTGACAATATAGATGCAGCTGTTCATGGCTAGTGCCTCCCATGATGTTTGTGTCTTATTCGGTCATGCTCTATATCTATTTCCTTCCAAACTTCTCTTTATTCTCGGGGCCTGCTTCCTTTGCCACTCTCTTGACCTCTTCATCCCCTAGCTCTTGGAAGATATCATATCCCCATCTTGTCTGCCAGTTGTATCGCTTATTCCTCTCCAGACCATTTAGCTGCTCAAATGCATCCTGAGGTAGCTCGGTTACTTCTCGATTAGACTTGATGCGACTAGGGGTTACACTCTTGGGCAACACAACAGAGCCACGCTGGACACCCCAAGAGTAGCACACTTGTCCAATGTCTAATCCTAACTTCTTGGCAAGCTCGGCAACGAGAGGGTCATCAACAGTGCGGGGCTCGCCCGTCTGGTTGTTGCCCAGAGGTGAATAAGCAGCCACCTGGATACCCTTGGACTTGCAGTAGTCAAAGAGTTTGGGTTGTTGAAGGTAAGGGTGAGCCTCGATCTGATTGACTGCGGGGACAACAGAGGTCTTGGACATTAGGTCCTCCAGACGATCTTGGGTGAAGTTTGAGACACCGATGGCTCGAACTTTGCCGGTGTCAATCAGCTTCTCCATAGCCTTGTAAGTCTCAGCAGGATCAATGTCGGCCAACTCAAAGACACCATCTGAATCGATAGGGAACCAGTCATCGCCTGACTTGAAAGCACTTTGGGAGGTCAGAATTATTTCTAATGATAATTTTCACAAGTAAAAATGACTTACCAGGGCCAGTGCATCAGAAAAAGGTCTAGGTACTCAACACCTAGGCATTGCAACGACCTGTCGAGACCTTTCTCTACATCTTCAGGTGCGTGCTTAGTATTCCAGAGCTTGCCGGTGATGAAAATCTCTGATCGGGGGACGCCGCTCTTGCGAATACCGTCACCAACTTCGACTTCATTGCGATAAATGGAAGCGCAGTCGATGTGGCGATAACCGCTCCTGAGAGCCTCTTCGACTGCCTTTTCAACCTGACCGGGAGGAGCTTGCCAAGTTCCGAAACCAACGGCAGGGATCTTGGCTCCAGTGTTGAGGGTGAAATGTGTAGGAAGAGGCATTGTGGTGAGTCAGGATGGTATACAGGAACGTAAATGTGGTGATGAATGGATTATCTGAGTAATTAAAGCTTGGGTCGCATTGGGATGCCATTGTTATAGGCGTTTATCTTGACACCAAACATCGAATTCCGTGTCTCTTAACCGCCATGACTGGGGACATATTGATGATTCAGTTTTGCAATCTTACGGATTAGCAAAAGTGGCCGGATATGAATCCGCTCGGGATTAGAACCCACTTTCATCATCCTGCCGACAAACCCGATAAGTGGGGATCAAGCACAACCGGATAATCATCGATTTTTTCCGCGAGAAGCTTTGACCGTCTTGTGTTGGATTAGCATTGGAATGTAGGGTAATCATGCATTTTAACGCTCAACTCCATGTTCAAGCAAACCAACAAATCAGGATAAATTACAGTAACATTTGTGGGATAACTACCTTTCTCACAGCCAAGCTAGAGAAGACAGTTCTGAGAGTTCTTGAATCCTTTCAGAGTGCTTTATAATTTGGGCAATTTCTGAAGTGTACTGAATGAACGCCGATAGATTTAAGTCACTTAGGGAATTGCTTATTTTTAGCCAGCTGGGATATAAGACGGTAATGGAGGCATTCATTCGCTGATTCGGCAGCCTTTTCGCTCATTCAGACCTTTTGAAGCAGCAGAATGTCTGCTTGAGGTACTATGTACTTCCACGAAACTATTTGTAAGTTGGTACAATATTAAGTATCACTGGTTTCCCTCGCTCTGCAACCAAAAGTCACACAACACAAGGCTCAACGAGCAACCGCATTCAGACTATACCATCCTTCAACAACAGTGTTATATTACTGCAACTCATTTGGCCGTACCCAACATTTTGTATCTGCTCTATAAAGGCACCAGGATTGCATTCGAGGTTGGCCCGACCGCGAAGATAAGATTGGTAATACCGATGATCAATGCCTGATTTGATCTACACAACCGTCGCGTGTTCACGTCTCGTATCCGTGTCGCGTGTGTAGACGCGTCTATGTTTTGTGCCGTTGCATACCGCCCACGAAGAAATTATGACTCGGTGGATCGTGTTTTATTCAGTAGCTATTGGGAGATCCGCTTCTCATCTAAAAGTCATTAATATTTTTTCCACGTCTCTCGGATCATGGCTTCGGTTCTCGAATTAGTTGGTCAATATTCTTGTGGATGTATTGGAATCTTATTCCAGAAATTTCGAGGAAGTTAAAGATGCTTCGGAATTGCTCAACTCTCAAGAATTCTTCAAACTAATGTAATGACTTGCTCTTGTATTCCTAACCAGCCTCTCCCTTTTAAAGGGTATACTTGAACAGTGGACTTTTGTCACCCAGCTTGAGGAGTTCCTGCTCGGTGTACCGTCCCCGAATATCCTCTTCAGTGTATTGAGCCTTCTTTTGGTTGCCCCATTTATAGCTGAGCTCCAGAAGAAGGGCAACAAGCATACCAGAAGCACCAAAAGCTAAAGACAGACCAAAACCAGTCTCATAACGGGGGGCCTCCTTATCGAGGTACATGTACGAACCAATAATACCTCCGATATTACCAACACAAATGTTAAAAGCAACACCGATGGCTCGTCGGCTGGAAGGAGCAAGGTTGTTGGCCGCCCAACTGCTGCCGGCAGGCTGGACAGGGTAGATACCAATGCAGGTAAGGATTAGGGCGAAGTATCCTGGACCCGTATGGCCGCCAGTCATATCACCATGGAAACTCATGATGATGGAGTAACCTACAGCGATCAGAGTGAGGGGAATGGCAACGAAAGGCATTCTCCAGTGGAAGTGGTCGGAGAGCTTGGCGAAGCAAATTGAAGAGATACCTCCAGCGATGTAAACAGGAACAGTCATAAGCTGTGCGTGGGTGTTGGTGTAGCCCATGGCCTTGACAATGGAGGGAAGGGTGAACTTGGTTCCGTACGAGCAAGCGGAGATACAAAGCAGGATGTAGGCCTGCATGTAGAGTCGCCAGTTGCAAAGAACCATCTTCATATCGTGCCAAGCCAGCTTCCTTCCGGAAGACTCCTCGGCAAAGCGACCGCCCTGCTTGATGAAGCTTTGGAGCTCCAGAAAGCGAATCTCCTCAGGTGTCAACCACCTACCAGACAGAGATGGCGAATCAATAAGGAGGAAGAAACACAACACTCCCATAACAACAGTTGCAATTCCTTCAAGGATAAAGATCCATCGCCAGCCCTCATAGCCACCTACGCCATCCATCTGCGCGATGCCGGCAGCAAGGAGCCCAGAGAAAGCGCCAGATAGGGCACTAGTACAGTAAAAGTAGGCAATACGGGTGGCAAGATCCCGAGGCATGTACCAGAAGGTGCAAAGGTACACGGCACCGGGGTAGAAACCGGCCTCAAAGACACCGAGAAGCATGCGAACAGCAAGAAGTCCACCAAAGCCCTTGACGACACCGTGCAGAGTCATGATTATGCCCCAGATAGTAACAAGTATGCCAAGGTATACAGATGGGCGCTTGAACTTCTTGAGTAGGATGTTGCTAGGAATCTCAAGCAGAATGTAAGGGATGAAGAAAAGACTCAGTACGATGTTATACTGGTTTCCAACAAGGTTGAGATCTGTTGCGAGACCTTCGATCTTGGCATTGCCTATATTGGCGCGGTCGAGGTGGGAGATCAGGTAGAGGATGGCAAGCATGGGAACCAATCGACGATCAACCTGCAGTGATGGTAATTAGTGACTTGTTGATGATCTCTGTGCTGACTGAAACATACCTTCTTGATGACGGTTTTGCGCTGCGCAGGCGTGAAGTTGTCATAAAACTCAGCATCCTCATCCGTGAGACCCAGAACACGAATGTTGTCAATGGTCCTGGCCTGAGGAGCTTTCTCGTTGTCAGAACTAGCGTTCTTCATGTCCAAGTCGTCGATCATTACAACGTCAGGCTTCTCCATACGGTCTGCCATCTTGACTAGTAACCGGCAATTAAAAGTAAGGATTTGATTGAAAGAAGGCCCGAGGACTGTTCAGAGGAAAGATCCGAACTGTGATGGAGATGAACTGAAGATCCAAGCATCGAGGAATGATCATAACTTATAGATGCTGGTCGCGCGGATAGTAAAACCTTTTACTTTTCAGGTTCACGGGACAATCAAGTTAGCCGAACACTTCCTTCTCGTTTCCCCATACCCCGCATGGACATCCCCATAGTGGCCGAAACCTAAATCTGGGGAATATTCAAGTCGATAACAACGGAAGACATACGGATTAAAGTCCGTTAGAATCCGTCGTCAGGCATGGCGCATAGTCGCCCAGCCATAGAGACATGCCGTGCCGCGTTGATTGGTTCGGTCTAGTACCTAGACCAAGTGGCTTGGCTCTGGACCAGGCCTTGATCCGAGTCAGCACTAGTAAACAACTTGACTCGATCACCGCGGCTGTCTGGGGTAATGAGGAGTGCGGGGAAAGCCGAACGAATCCCTGGAACTAATTCTACGGAGACTTATCCGACAGTTAACATCCCTACTGAGAAAATCCTGAGACGGATTTGAGTGTTGTGCAATTGCAGACGTTTGCGCTAGTAGATATGATTACCAGTACGTACATACGGTTCATCTAATAACCTCACAAACTTATAATCACAAGCGTCTTTCCGTTTCCTCGATTGGAATCCCCATCATCACTTCCATCCTCATCCATCAATATGCCTGCCACAATCTATGTCCCCAGCCCTCTTGAAGGTCTCCCCAAAGAGGCCGAGGTCACTGTCCATAGCAACCCTGTTGTTAGACCTCAAGATATCAATGACTCTCAACTTCGCACAATAGATGGTCTCATCAGACAACGCGCCTCGCTCTACCCTCACGACCACGTCGTCTCTTACCCTTCCTCAGGCACCAACTATGTCGACTACACTCTCCAACAACTGGATGTTTTCGCCTGGCGAGTGGCTAAGCACTACGAAGCTGATCTCCCCATTCGCCGATCATCAAATCAGAAGCCTACAGTCGTTGCTATGCTGGGCCCATCCAACCTAGAATACCTCATCACCATGCTAGCACTCAACAAGTTGGGCCACACTGCACTGTTGCTGTCGACAAGAATCCCTCAGATCGCTGTTGAGTCGTTGGTCAATGCTACAGGCGCCACTACCATCCTAGCCGATGGGCGGTTCCGCGAGCTGGCAGACAACGTCAGTGACTCTATCTCAAGCTTGACATCCCTTCCAATTGCTGGGCGAGAGGTCTTCGAGTACTCAGTCGACGCACATGGAGACACACAACTAGATGGACACCTCGATCCTGAAATCGAGACAGAGAATGTCGCGTGGATCATCCACTCCAGTGGCTCAACAGGCCTTCCCAAGCCAATCCTGCAGACCCAAAAGTCATGTTTACCAAATTACGCCATCCATATGGATATGAAGTCTTTCATCACTCTCCCTCTTTTCCACAACCACGGAATCTGTAACATGTTTCGTGCCATTCACTCACGAAAGGCTATCCACCTATACAATGCCGACCTCCCCCTCACACAACACCACCTGGTCAACATCATGCGGGAGCACTCCTTTGAGATCTTCTACGGTGTGCCATACGCCCTCAAGCTTCTCTGTGAGACTCAAGAGGGTATCGATTTACTGAGAAGCCTCAAGGTTGTCATGTACGGTGGTTCGGCATGTCCAGATGACCTCGGTAATCTCCTGGTTGACAATGGTGTCAATCTGGTGGGACATTACGGAGCGTGAGTGTCAGTCCATGCGACTAGAAATCCTCTGCTGACATCATATAGGACCGAAGTAGGCCAACTGATGACGTCTTTCCGGCCCCAGGGTGATAAAGCCTGGAACTACGTCCGAGAGAATGACAAGGTTGGTCCATTCCTCAAATGGGTTCCTCGTGGACGAAACCTCTACGAGTGTTGCGTCACGGACGGCTGGCCCGCCAAGGTGCAGTCAAACCAGCCCGACAATTCCTATGCGACAAAGGACCTTTTCGAGCCTCATCCCTCCATCCCTAGAGCCTGGAAGTACATTGCCAGAATGGACGACACTCTAGTCCTGGTCAATGGCGAGAAGTTCAACCCAGTTGCCATGGAGGGTTCGATCCGCTCCAACAAGAACGTCAAAGAAGCTGTTGTCTTTGGAGCTGGCCGACCTTATCTTGGAATCTTGGTTGTTCCCTCCGAGATGTGGGCCGGGAAACCCGAGTCTGATATTCTTGAAGCTTTGTGGCCTACTATTGAGCTCTGCAACCGTTCTGCAGACTCATTCGCATCTATCTCCAAGTCCATGGTCAAGCTTCTTCCCTGGGACTGCGAGTACCCTCGTACCGACAAGGGTAGCGTTATTCGTCAGGCTTGCTACAAGAACTTCAAGCAGATCATCGACGACGCATACGACTCTCAGGATCTCCAAGAAGGCAATCTACAGGTCATGGATCTACCCGAGCTGAAGAAATTCATTCAGGGTCTTCTGGTCAAGAGTCTATCGCTCTCGGA
Organism: Fusarium armeniacum; assembly: GCA_013618295.1. Taxonomy (NCBI): domain Eukaryota; kingdom Fungi; phylum Ascomycota; class Sordariomycetes; order Hypocreales; family Nectriaceae; genus Fusarium; species Fusarium armeniacum. The sequence goes on from JABFER010000054.1 coordinate 241,947, forward strand.
GGCGCCAGCGGATGATGTGGACTTCTTCGCACTGGGTCTCGACTCTCTCCAGGCAATCCTGATGAGGAGCGAGATCCTCAAGACCGTGCAGCTGGGTAGCAACAAGCTCGGTCAGAATGTCGTTTTTGAGAACCCTTCAGTTGAACAGCTCAGCCAATTCTTGTTGGGTCTTCGCCTCGAAAATGGCCAAGCCGTTTCCAAGACCGCCACGATTCAAGAGAACATGGCCCAGATACTAGACAAATATGCCACTTTTAAAAAGGCCAACCCTTCATCAGTGGTAAGTTTAAGCGAATCATTTAATCGGTCAGCTCACTAACATTTTGCAGCTCATCACAGGAGCTACCGGTTCCCTCGGCGCTCACGTCGTGGCCAAGCTCACCTCCAACCCTTCTGTCTCCACCATATACTGTCTTGTCCGAGCGTCTGACGAAGGGCAAGCCCTCTACAGAGTCAAGGAATCCATGGTTGAGCGAAAGGTCTACCATAGTCTTTCCCTCGAAGCCCGCCGCAAGATTATCGCACTGCCCTCGGATCTCTCAGACGCTCATCTCGGCCTCACAAGTGACCGCTATACCTCAATTGCCGCCAATCTCCGGTCGGTAATCCACTGCGCTTGGTCTGTTAACTTCAATATGCAACTCTCCAGCTTCGAGAAGGGTAACATCGCTGGCGTCCGGTATCTCATCGACCTCTGTCAAGCAGCCGGTCCCTCGGCGTCGATGAATTTCTGTTCGTCCGTGAGCACCTGCTCCCAGTCAACCGTGATTCCTGTCCCAGAGCGTGCTCCTCCATTTGAGTGGGCGCAAGCGATGGGATACGCACAGTCCAAGTCAGTTTCCGAGAACCTTTGTGCTAAGGCGGCTGAAGCTGGAATTACCACTCGCGTTCTCCGAATTGGCCAGATCGTTGCTGACACACAGCACGGAATCTGGAACGCTCAAGAGGGTGTCCCGATGATGATGCAGACAGCAACAACTATAGGTGCTCTCCCTAAGCTCAAGGAGACGCCTTCATGGCTGCCAGTTGACACTGTCGCTGATGCCGTTCTGGACATATCTCTGTCAGACAGTCCCAGTGCCTTTACCAACATCGCCAACCCCAAAACATTCGACTGGACCAACGATCTCCTACCCGCATTGCGAAATGCCGGTCTGACCTTTGACGAGCTATCTCCCAAGGAGTGGGTACAGCGTCTACGTGCCTCGAACCCTGATCCTACCGCAAATCCACCCATAAAGTTAGTTGACTTTTTTGCATCCAAATACGATAAGGATGAGTTTTCACCATCAAAGCCTTTCGCAACAGAAAAGGCTTCCGAGCTTTCGCCCGCTATCGCCAATGCTACTGTGTTGGACCAGGATTTTGTCAATAAATTTGTCAAGTACTTTTCTCATTCAGCCTGGAAAGTGGCTAACAAGACCAGCTCAAAGACTGCTGTCGTTGTTGCTGGACCTTGTGGCTCTGGAAAATCGACCATCGGATCAGCTGTATCATCGGCCCTTGGTATTCCGTTCATCGAGGGAGATTCACTACACACACGAAAGGCAGTCGAGGGCATGAGGTCCGGAACTCCATTGGTCGAGGCCGACAGGATGCAATGGCTGGAGAGGGTTTGTGCTCGGACCAGGGAAACTCTTCTTGACCTTGAATACGAGTCTGTTGCCATCAGCTGTTCTGCCTTGACAGCCGTTTACCGTGCTATGATTCGGCAGCAACTGCAACAACATGGAATCAAAGTTGTTTTCTTGGATTTGCAAGCAAGTACCGAGACCCTCACTAAGCGCCTCGAAGCACGAGAAGGACACTACATGAGCTCTGGTATGGTTATGGGACAGGTCGAACTTCATGAGGTCGCAAACCAGGAAGAGACAGATGTCTTCCCCTTAGATTCTGAGGCGGAGAAAGAGATGGTTGTAGAGGAGGCATTGTGGTTTCTTTCAAAACGAATCTTCGTTTAAGCGGAAATGAATGGAAATCCGGGATAGGAGCATTTTTAACTATAGCCTGGTATTTTAATCGATTGACTATAACATGTTCAAAAATTGCAACGTTTATACGTGTCATCAGCCATGAACCCTTGTTTCAACCTTACTTTCAGGCCCTTTCAGCTGGTAATGATGTGTTAATCCCGGAAGCTATACAATCAATCCACGTGTGTCCTAGACCAGCAGTAAAGGCAAGTCTGCTTACAGTTACAGTAGCACCCAGCTGATAAGATTATGGAAATACTTTTCCTGCATATAGTCGTTTACAATGGTCTGCCTTCACCTCTATCTACATCACATCAGAAAATTCCCGGCACTGTCGCAATTTCATCTCCATCAACGTCGACATCAGCGTCAAAATACGGCCAGAATGCCTATTATTAGGTCAGCTAGTGGGAATATTCTCAAATATGAATGCATACTTACAGACGAGTCAAGTGCTAGCCAGTCCATCGTATTCCATTCATCAAAAAGATGAGGCTCGACAGGTGGCATGGAGTCAAAGCCTTCAAGCTCTCGCCCTGGGTTCACCCCCGTTGTGGTGTTGGGATTAACGGATGAACCGTTATCTGTACCTTGGTGAGGCATTTGTATCGCGGAAGGCTGCTCAAGGTTTGACTTGGATGTTAGGGACGCTGTGGTCCTTAGCTCCTCGAGAATGACAGCATATCGCCGACTCGGTGAGTTTGACTCAGTCGCATTTGCCAGGTGCATCTGGCATTTCTCAGCTAGTCGTAAAAGTCTTTGTGTAGCTGGTTTATCTTCCCATTTCTTACCATGCGCTCGACGTTGTTGGGCTTCCCAAACATATGTTACCATCAGAGCGCAGAATGTAACGTAGTGCGTCCACCAGAACGCATGAAATATGGTACCTTCCTGGGCGATGTGATCCACCGATTGCAGAACCGTCTTCGCCGCATCAATGCATTCGTTGATCTGTTCTTCGTAACCCGATGAAGAGCTGCCCAAAAGGAAAAGCCTGTTTGCGTGCATTATAGCATGCGAATGTGCTAATTTAAGAACCGTCGCCTGTCTTCGGTAGCTCGGAATGAGCATTGATGGCCGCACCGAGCCGAGGTGGATTGGTAGATTGGCATGCCATTCGTGGACGTTTCGCAAGAGGGTATTCGCTGTAGTGCATCTATCGTGCGTCGAGATATCTCTCGGAGTGTAAACTTGCCTGGATATCGATCCTATTATCTTTGCAATTCTGCACTGTCAATTAGCTACAGGATCGCATACAAACCACAAAACACCTGGGGTTCATGACATACTTTGCATGGAAAATTAGAGCATCAATACTGCAATCTTGCTGTTCTTCAAAGTCATCCTGAGGCCCCGTGGACGTCATGTCATCATCATCGATCCTGTCAGGATAGCTTTGGTCTATGTCGTCGTCATGGTAATGTCTCGGGCGCCCGAAAATCACACCCAGATGATTGTCGAGGATATAAGCAGCCCAAAAGGTCCGGATACCGCATTGAACGCGGATGTAATCCATACATGTCTTTTCCCGCTGTGGAACTCGACGATGCAAACCCAACGCTGAGAGTAGTTGCAACATGTTGCCAAAGATATACCACGCCCGGTTGAAGCGTGATGTAGTCAGAAGGTAGAGTACTTGCATCAGCTTGGCCTGGGCTGACTCAAGCTTCGGATATCCCAGGTTTGTCTCTTCATCAGCCAGTTTCATAGATATTGTGAATAGCGTATCACTCGCCGTGAGCGATCGCTCTTCAGCTTCCGCTGTTGGGAACCCTTCAGACTTTGCTCGATGGAGCGAGGCAATGGCCAGAGCAACAAGAACTATTGCGGCTTTGGCACGACCGAGGCCTTTCCAAACCGGTTCCCGAGCTTGCATATTCTTCTCCATGGAGCTCAACCACGATTCGATCGACGGCTTATGCAAAATACGATAAGTAGCTATACAGACGTCAAAGTACAGCGACAAGAGAAAGCGAGCTTCTACAGGCGCAGGTAGACTAAACGAAACACTTTCAGCATGGGGCGTTAACGCCTTATCACCTCCAGTCATTGTCATTGGGTCTGACGAGCTTGCTTTGTCGTCAGATGCTACATCTCTTCTTTCTTTCGACAATCTTTTCAAGGCGCGATGCAGGAATGTAAGACCAGATGTAGGGTCAAAGACTTGGCCCTGTATCTCCGCAATGCTTAGTTCAGGTGAGGCTCTTGAAGGTGCTCTGCTTTCAGTAGCCCCTAGCGATCGTCGAGGCATTGCATCTAGTTTTCCTGTTTCTCTGTATGATCGAGAGTCGCTTAGCTGTTGAGCTGTCATGGGATTGGGTTGTGCAAGCCCTGTGTAACCTTCCGACAGGGGTGGCGTGGGCGGTCTGCCTCTTGTGTACTTGCTGTCATATAAGCAGTTGAGACCCTTTGCTGCGCACTTGGCACATGGCTGATCACCACTACACTTTGCCTTTCTAGACTTGCAGAAATCGCAAGCCCTACTAACTTTTCTGGCCTTTCGAAGACCTGGTTCTGACGCGTCTTTGGCCAATGAGACACTGCGTTTCCGCGTTGTGAGAGGTGATTGGCGTGCTTGGGTCACCGCCCTCTCAGGTTCCGTCCCGGAGTTTTGAATCATATCGTTTTCCGGCACCGCCGGATTACCTAGGCTGTCCATATGTACGCGGCGCAGGCTGGTAGGCCTCAGGACAAATACAATGATGGGGGTTGGTTGAAGGTGGAACAGGAACAACTTTGACGGAAAAGGATCCTGTGACACTCGCTAGCCCCGGAATAATATCCGGAAGAATTTCTATGCTAGTAAACCACCGCTAAGCTTAACGCAGACTCTACACCACTATACGTAACTAAACCAATTGACAGTGGACAGGCAGGTAACAACAATTTCGTCGTCGTGGCCACTTTCGACATTGAAGAATGGTTTGATCAGCAGCACCTAACCTTAATTCTTCATTTTATTTATTATACAGTATAACTTTATTACTCTAGTTAAGAATATTAAGAAGGCTTAGGCTTTAGTTAAAAGCTAAAAAATAAAAAAAATAAAAAAATAAAAAACTTTATCACACAATTTATTAGCCACTGCCATTATCCTCTAACTGAAGTTACCTCTAAGAATAATTCCGCTACCATCCATGTCTGAAAGTGAGCTCCATCACTTTTAACTCTTTCTTCCCAATCACCATCCATTTATCACCATCCCTCATCTGTTGGCCTCTTCCCATTGCATACCGTTTATAGTAGTCTGTCTGGCTGCAATCTTCCAACGTGCACACTCCACCAGCCCAATCGATAGGGGGCATTTTTTCATCATACATAAACACAGTCATCTCAACCAGTTCGGGGAACATATGCTTAATAAGCATTCTGATCGTGTCGCCAGCTCCTTCATGATAAGTCCAGCTGGCACTGACAGCAAATCTCTGCAAACCTTTTCCTTCCGGATCAGCACCACGCAAGTCAGTGAATAGTCGCGATATTCTGCGATAATCCAGATCACCCAGTACAGCGACGGTATCGACCGCAGGATTGATGTACAGCACACGATTCAAGTCGTTTGTACCATCGCCGGCATGCTCATATGGCGCAGCGGTCGCAAGGGGGAACTTGACGGGATAAAAGTTCATTGCGACAGATCTCGCCTCAGAATTGACTGACAGCGCAACAGGGTTGTTGCAACGGCTTTGCCATTTTGGCATACCTCCATGTTGAAAGTCATCGGCGTAATGCGATCTGCGGGCGTGGATTTCGACGCAACGTGGAACGAAAGAATCGCGCCAGATTCTTAGCCGTAGCTCAACAGGCAAATTGGGAAAGCAGTGAAAAGACAAAGATGGCACAGATGCTGGAAGTGCTAGCTCCACTGTTGTTTGCAATCTGCCGCTGGCCATAGTCGGCGTCCTCAAGGAAAGACTGGCACAAGCTGATAAGATGGAGCAGGACTTGAATAAATGACGCAGGTAGAAGAGAAGCGGGGAAGTTAGGAAGAGTTAGCATAGCTGTGTCCAATCCGGTCTGCACTCCCTTACCACCATTATTTAATATAGAAATAATCCACTCAGCGGTATACTTGTCGCTCCACCATTAATACTTACTCACAGAATTATCAAGTAACATGCGTTTCGCACAAACCCTTCCAGCTATGTCAATCTACGTCCTACGTGTAACCAAGTTTATATCGCGGCAGACCATATTTTGTCAAGGAAAGCGGAATCGTAATATCGCTTAACTAACCGATTTTTATCAGTACCATAAGTTTTTAGTACAATCTCTATGAAACAGGAATCTAAGGTAGACTCAGCGTAGATTTAGGCAATGCTGGATCGAAGCAGCAAGTGACACGATATATCATGCAGGTCTTTACAAATATGGCAAAGACCAGCGCTGCAACTGAAGGCATTCATTGGTCTTGCAATGATTATCAGCCACAGCAGTGTTGTACGCCTGAGGCATTGTTGTTTATTTATTTCTCCCTAGCCGTAGCCCTACTGAGCCTTTCTCACTCGGCTCTAGAATCTACAAATCACGATAACGAAGCACTAGAGCATCCAGCATAGAAAAGAGGATGAGGTCTTGGTATAAGAAGGTCGCAAGGGGAAAACAGCGAAGAGATCAAAACAGAGGTTTAATCGTACGTATTCTTGTACTTCTTTAGTGTCATTAACGGGGAGGCTAATCCTCTATTGGCTACATTTCAGGCTGCACAGTTGTCCAAGTCCCCGGAACAAGAAGATGCGCCTATACCGCATGACTTTGACTCTGAGCCCTTTGGTTTATTCATCCTGCATCCATCGCCTGATATCTACCAGCTACACACCAACATCGATATTGAGTAAGCTCATTCATTTCACTTCGTTGCCCTTGTCTTGCGTGCATTGACTAATCGCATCAAAAGCATCGTCGCCGTTCATGGATTGAACGGTAGTGCGAAAAAGACCTGGACTGATTCAGCTACCGGATGCTGCTGGCTGGAAGACCTACTGCCTAAGTCGATTCCAAGATGCAGGACGATGACCTTTGGATATGACTCCAAGCTAGCTTTCAGTAAATCCCAATCGGGCGTCGAAGTCTTTGCCCAAGATCTTTTGAATCGCCTGAGAGTTGTCAGAAGTAGCTGCGAAGTAAGTATATAGGCATATATCTGGTGACTGTTGTTGACTCTTCACAGGCCCGAAATCGACCGCTAGTATTTATAGCTCACAGTCTAGGCGGTATCGTGGTAAAAAAGGTATATGAGTTTCCTAGTTTACGTGGTTTATAAGATATTGATTCCGTAAGGCTTTGATCATAGCGCACAACGGCCCCGAGGTCTATATTCCGATCCTCAAGTCCACTACCGGCATCGTGTTCTTGGGAACCCGCACCGCGGATCTAACTTAGCATCTTGGGGCATGCTCCTCTCAAACCTCGTCAGAGTAACCAGCATAGGAAGAAGCATACGAAAAGAGCTCTTGCACACACTCAGTAAAGACTCTGACACATTAGCAGAGATGTCAAAACAATTCCTGCAGCGCGCAGCGTCTCTGAGGATCATGAGCTTTGTTGAACAGCAAGTAGAAAGTCCACTGACAACATTGGTAACATCTTGTCTCTTGCGCTATAGTAGTGGAGTTGTTACAATTGACAGGTTGTCCCAGAGTACTCAGCCGTCATGAGTTTGCCTAACGAGACTGTGCTTCCAATCAGCTTGAAGAGCTGCTGGCTAGACCCGAGATATAAGCTGAGTAAAGTGGAACATGCTTTGAGGTAAGTAGCATTATTCGTGACCTTCTATAGAAAAGAGGTTTTTTATGCCACCATCTCTGCTTAATAACTTCGCCGGCGTATCGAACGCAACTAGTCTTCCGCTGTCTAGAACTGCTATCTTGTCATAATTCATGACATGTGCTAAGCGATGCATGATGGAAATAACCGTACACTTCTGGAAGTGAGTGTCTATTATATTCTGCATCACTGATTCTGTCACGGTATCGACACTGAATATTTTAGCTTTTACTGAGGTAGATCAAGGAAATATCATACTGCACTCACCTACTCATCGCCTCGTCCAGAATCAGGATGCTACTCTTTCGTAACAGTGCTCGGGCTAGGCATAGCAGTTGCCTTTGACCGGCAGACCATGCAGCCGTGTCTAGGTCTTCTTCTAGTCCACCCAAAGCCCGAACGGTTTCTGAGAGACCGATCTTATGTAGCACTACCTCGACATCGCTATCGGACACTGCTCCAAATGGATCGAGGTTCAGGCGAATGGTCCCTGGAATAAAAAATGGATCTTGCGGGACAACGTTAATACGCATACGAAGATCCGCAATACTAGCTTCAGACACGTGGAAGTCGTCGATTGAGATATGGCCCTCATTTGTCTGAAGTATTCGCAACAAGCTCAGTATGAGCGAGCTCTTTCCGCTGCCGGTTCGTCCGCAAATAGCAACATGCTCGCCCGCATTGATGGAAAGAGAAATTCCTTTGAGGACTGGTTCCCCGTTGGGCCTGAGATGAATTAGTATAACCTAGACACCTGTTTTCCGGCACTCTACTCACTTGTGTGATGCAAAAACATCTTTCAATGTGACCTTCCCATTCAAGGGCCATCCCTCTGGAAGTACTGTGCCTCGGCCTATTTCCTGGTCCTTCTCTGATTCCGTGTCCGCCACGAATCTTTTCACACGGGATACCGCCCCGATACTCGACTCCATCGAAGTCCATGACTTGAGAAGACGTGTCAAAAGGTTGCTAAATGAAATCAACATGACCAGGCTTACGCCAACACTTCCAGCGTCGAATAAGCGCGGCCACGTCACAACCATGCCAACAAGTGCGATAGCCAAAATTGCCACAATAATATCCAAAACAAACGACAACCAATTCTGAACACTTTCCTGCATATATGACATACGTTGGGACGTATCAGTATACCGAGAGTTGCGTTCGGCGTACTCGACCTGCCACCCAAACGCACGGATCGTCGATGCTCCTGCTACAGTTTCGAGGATATGATTATACAGAGGCGCCTTAGCCTCGATATCCAGAAGACGAACCTGTCGAGATGTCTGAAGATAGAAGCTCTGGAGAAGATAGAGCACGAGGACAAAGATGGGGACTGCAGCGGAAAGGTAGCGTGAAAAGACTGCCAGGATGATGAGTTTGGCGACACTTGAGAAGAGCGCGAGCACAAAATTAATCATCACCATGGGGAGATTCATGTCGATCAACTCCAAGTCCTGGCTGAAACGGTTGATCAAGGTCCCGGTATCCACTTCAACAAAGTACCTGAATGGGGCATTGATTGTAGTGTTGAGGAGTGCAGAGTGAAGGTGCAAGGCGGAGTTAGAAATAATGCGGATAAAGGCAAACCAGCAGGCAATACCCGTGACTAAAACTCCCAAGACTCCAACGGCAGCGAAAACTCCCATGTACATACCTACGTTTTGGTTCGGCTGTCTGGCATTAGCCTCAGCCCACCATTTCAACCAAATCGCTACAATGGATGTTGTCAGCACTCTAGCATTACTAACAAGGGCAAGAGATTGTTGGAGAATACACTTACTGGGAAACTCTGTACAAAAGACTGACGCCATCGTAAAGGCAATGAATGTTATGGTTGTAAAGTAGCCGCTGCTTGAGAGGTAATACTTGTAGACTGAGATATCGCCTTGCTTTCTCCGCGGATCATCCTCATTGGCCTCAACATCAGTCTCACGGGATGACTCCACAGACTCTACCAAAGAGGGACTCTCCTGATTTGATGGCTTCACTACTTGATCTTCCTGTTTCAATCTAACGTCGCCGTCCCGTGAGTGTTCTCGGTCGTGTTGTACAAGGTACCCCGGCGCCAGTTGTCTCTCAGGGCTCCCAATCGCATGGATCTCCCCATCTTTGAGGGTGATGAGAATGTCGGCCATGGCCATGAGCTTTTCTGGGGATTTATGAGCCAGAAGAATCTCAAACTTCAGGATTATACAGTAGTAACATACCGTTGTGCGTTGCGAGGATGACTGTTGTTCCTTGCCTTCTCAGCAGTCCTTGCTTACCCAGCAGCTGTCGAGATACGAATTCTGCTGTATGCGCGTCCATACCACTAAAGACATCATCCATTATCACAGTACAACGCCGTGAGTAAACTGCCCGAGCGAGTGCCAAGCGCTGTCGCTGACCTCCACTGAGATTTGTACCTCTGCTAGCGACGGGGCTTTGATCACCCTCCTTCATTTCTTGAATGTCTGGGTCTAGTCCACAGGCGTACCTTACGGTTGCATACCATTGTGATTCATATGAAGACACACCGATAATGTTGCTCCGGATTGTTCCGGTCTCAAGCCATGGTTCCTGGTCACAGTATGCTGAATGATTGGCCTGTTGGTGTGCAGATGGCGCCATGGGCAGACCATTCACGGTCTCACCCAGCATGCTGTTAAGCAATGTCGTTTTGCCACTTCCGACCGGTCCGGCAATAACTGTCAGGCTCCCTTCCGCAATGTCGACATCAACATTACGTAAAATCACAGGCTTCGAACTCGCCCAAGCTATCGACTGTGTGTGTACGCTAACAGGAACTCGCTTCTCAGAACGACATAGATCCCGGGAAGAACTATCAGGCGCTTCAGAGTCACCCTGAGCAGACATGCTAGTATAGTTGCAATACTCCTGTATACGATCGAAGCATGCGATGGAACGTATAAGCGTCGGAAATGCCTGAATGAACAGAAGCGTCGGTGTGGTCAAGAGATTAATAAGGGTTATGGCAGTGAAACCCTGCGCTGCAAGAAGAGACTCGTTCTTCCAGAAAATGGCGATGATGACATAAACCGCGAATGTCACAACGGGGGCAATATTGATTGGCGCATTTGAAGCAATGAGCTGAAACACAAGGAACTTGCGGAAGGCCGCGGATGATGCAATCTCGTTCTTTCGTGCCTTTTCAACGATGGAAGACATAACATCAGACACGCCAAGCATTTTGACTGTCTTCATGTTCTCCAACATTGCTGTTGTCACACGCAGTCGGTCCTGTACTTTTTGGATCCATTGCAACTGTGCTGTCTTCATCTTAGGACCTAGAGGGCCCGCCATAGCTATTATAATAATGACCACGAGAGCGGGTGCAACACAGGCGACGGATAATTGCCGCTCCAGCAGCCATATAGCAACTGACAAATCAAGGATGCAACCCCAGATTTCGTGAACGAAGCTCATTGCCATGGCAATTCGCTCTACATCTGCTCCAACTAAAGAGATAGCTGTGACTTGGCCTAAATCAGCCGACCGAGCCTGCAGGGTTTGCTGATATATGATGCTGATCAGGGAGCCCCGAAAGCGGGCTACGAAGCGTGACATCTGGTATTGGTAGATGGAGTTGGTAACCTACAATTTTATAAGCTAGCTTTCTCAACAGAAACTTGTGGGAGAAGAAGTACTGACAGCTAAGCCTAGGAATACTAGTGCCCATGCTCCTATCAAGGCTTTGCCATATGATGTATTTGAATCTGTTTGACCGATATACTTGACTGTTATTTCCACCAAAGCCGGCTGGGTGAAGTTGAAGACAGTCAGGCAGATACGCGGCACCACAGCAAGCATCATAGATGGCCAAAAGGCCCGAAAACTGGCACGCAGGAGACTATGCCGAACCGACTTATCATCTACATTAAACTCGTAAGAAGATGTATAATAGTAGACCTAGAACTGGAGATGGGTTTGCTTCTTACATTTATCCCACGTTGACAGTAGTCTTTCTCGTACTTTGCTACATTCCAATTTGCTGTCAAGCGCCGGTAGATCTTCTGTTCTAAGCATCCGAGAGTAGCCTCTCAAGAACGTTTCCGAGAGCCAGAAAAATGCGGCCCGGTTCCAAAACGAGCTGAATTCTTCGGGTCCCTGTATTGTTTTGACCTGGCTCTGCAGAGTGCCATGTCTCTCAATCATTTCCGCGACGAAGAGGAGGGCAGCTAAGACTGTGGAGGCTGTAACCAAAGCCTTTTCTTTTATGAATCCATCCTCAAATAAACAAAATGTTCGCACTCGAGGTAGACTTAATAACAGTAAAGACGACAGATAGAGACAGAGCAGGGTAGACGGTCGTAATGACCGCCTATGTGTGTTATATGATACGACACCCACAGTGACTGATGACAAAGTTAATAGAAGGTCGGCAGCAATTGATGCGCTTGTTTTTAACGACTGCTGGCCCAACCTCAGGATCAAGAAGCTAAGTTGCGTTGCAAACAAGCCAAGGACGAGGATCTAATTTTATAAAGCCATATTTATTAACAATCTGTTATATGGGCAAAGGAGTGCTGTTGTTGTGCATACCATCTTGCTGATGAGAAGCTTGGATTTCGCCGAACGCAACAATTCATTCTGCCATACTAATTTCATCTGCCAGGGCACAAGCAAGAGAAAGACGCAAGCGGGCAACAATGCAAAGAAGGCATCTTGAAATAAGAGTGTAAAATCAAACGAGCGACATGATACATCGACTCGAGGTCCAAATGCCCGGTCACTGCGTGGAGGGCAGTTGTTGCCCATCTTTTCGTCGCGTTGCACTTCCTGTGCTATTGTTAATATCGATCGCCTTTCTGAATGCGTGTTCTGGGTAGTTTTTTCAAGTCTATACTTACAGCGACCGGCAGACTAACCGCTTCTAGAAATCGCATTGACTATTGCTTACGTGACTGAGTATCTGTACTCCTTGGCGAGATAAAGAGTACGGCGGCCGCCTGGTGGATTGCACCGGCAGTCGACTCCTCTATCATTCAGATTTTTAGCCAGTCAGGTAAGAGGCTGGCAGTGTTTTCATCCTTCTATGCGAGAAGAATCCTCCGTGGAGCTAGACACATATAACCGATCAGGATCACAATCCTTTACCTTCCCAATTGAGCAAAGAGCATAACAGGGAGCCTCACAGCAAACTTCTTGCGCCTCTTTTTTGACGCCTGTGCAAACTGCATGACGAGGACAGTTGTACAGTACAGGAAGGAAAAGGTTAAGCGATAATTCGCGCAAGTATTCAAGGATTCGCATTATCCTGAGTTTCCATTATCCAATACACTCTTGCATGGAGGTCAGATATCACCATCGATGAATCATGATTTCGGTAACTTGGATTCCATTTAGTATTGAGTTGGATTAGCTTGATCGAATATTGAAAACAACTAAATCGTCCCTCTACGGGTCCAGAACTTTCTAGCTATTGAATTTTAAAAGACTGTTTACAATACTCCAATACTCTGAGCTGGCCCCCCTCTGATAACGTAGTTTTTGATGGCAATGTCAAACCCCTTGGAAAATATCTGGTTGATATCCAAGACTAGAAGATGTCCCTTGCATTGTAGTAGCCAGGACAACTTTGACATCTTGGCCTTTTTTATTAGCCGCGGTCAAGGAGCCAATACCGTGGACACCTCCAGGACCGAAATCAATGATGTGGGTCGCACCTGGAAAGGCGCTAGCGGCTTCCCAGTCTAGTGGTTCCGATAGGACCAACCGGAGTAGTTGAGGTAGAACGTCACCACCAGATAGGCTTAGGTTCGTACCTGTCCGCGTACAATATAACGGTATCTTAAGGTTATCCGAGTGGATGGCGATTCCATCGAGATCCCTGTAAACGATATCAGGAACCCTAGTGAGGCATTCGTTGTGGAAGGGAGCCGAAACTGGAAGGTAGCGGCTTGTTCGTTGATCGCTTTTCTTCAACCTCCTCAGCTGACGGTTGAGCCCGTAAAGCCCAATCGAAGAACCTGAACACACAAAGTTCTTGGGCCCATTGATAAGCGAGAGCGCAATGAGGGATCCTGAACGAAGATTCTTGTTGGCTTGAGAGACTTTCGTCCGTATTTCGTCCTTCTCAAACCCCCGAAGATGTAACATCGATGTTGGTAGGCCTTCGCCGTGCCCCTCGGAATCTTTAATCATTGCAGGAGAGATTGTTGCTGGTTTAAAGACTTGATGAGTGCGAAGACCAAGCCAGAAGAGAGCCGTGACAGCGACACGCGATGCTGTTCCCCAAGACTCCCAGCTATCAGCCATGGCTATCGCAGCAGCCACTATCAAGCCCTGAGAGTGACCTGAAGTGCCTGATAGTGAATCTTGGAGTTGCCCTGGGTGCAGACCAAGAGTCTTGCAGGTGACTTCGTAACTGGCCAGCTGGAGAATTCCAATAAGAGGGAAGCTAACAGGAGCACAGTTGAGATATTCTTTGCTTGGGGCGTCTGATCCCGATTCCAGCCAATTAATGAAGGCAAGACCTTGAGTATAGATGTCGGGTGCGTCAGCTACATCGAGTAGAGAAAGTAGAGTCTCTTCTGAAGCTCGTAGTGTGCTTTTTAGAAGTGTTTGATACGTGGTGAACAGATACCGGAACTCATCTAGATATAATCCACTGATACCTTGACCTCCAAAGATAGCGTAGACAACTGTGGAGGTAGATGAAGAGCGTCGAGGTCTTAATAAGGCTGAGCTGTGCGGAAGGATTGATAATCCACTAGCAGAAAGTGCAGCATAATATGATTGAATAATATGCATTTTTTCGAGCGTGGACGTATCTAACCTTTGAACCGCCACGTGGATGTTTTCGCCTCGCAAGCATGTCTGGTCAAAGGACTGGATGATGCCACGCAAGAAATCCCTTTGTTGTGTCTCGTTGATGTTGCTAGCGGCATGCTGCACCGTCACATTTTGAGTGACTAGACGGATTTGGTCGATGATCAGTTTGATTGCGTTGTCACCAGATTTGTTGGTTGCTATTTGTTGCTCAACGTTTGCCGTGTCCAAATCCACGTCACCAGCCGCGGATGGAAGCACAAAAGGCATGTATCTCGGAACAGGTGGGTATACTGGTGTATGCATTGCAAGATCAAGTTGGGTTTCTTGAATACAGGTCTGCTCGTTGGCTAAGTGTTCCTGATGGAATTGAGAAAGAGGAATACACCGAGACGGAGTATATTACCTGAGAGTTGAACCAAGGTTGTTGAGAGTCTACCTTCAAAGGGCTAGTTCTGGGTTGTAATGCCAAAGAGGATTAGATATTTATTATTCAAGACGGCGCAATACAAGACAACTTACAGTCCTTCCTAATGTGGTTTAGTGTGCCTTGTTATTTCTGGTGCTAAGTGGTCGCAGCAAATGGAATGTGCTGCTGCATAAAACTGCAAACTACGTCATGGAAAACATCACGGAAATACAATTTTGTATTTTATACGATATGTTACACCTATAGATCAAGTATTAAGGAAGTACTTATTTCTCCCTCATCAATAACAACCTGATTAGGCGTTTTCATAAGTCAATAGTAAAATGAAATTGTTTGCATAGGTTGGGTTACCCTAGAACAACATTAAATCTGAACCAAAACCAATATTTGCGCCAAGTAATACCTATGTTATCTACATCTAATAGTCATTAAAAGGCAAATTTGCTTTATGTCTCTTTATTCATAATAATTATTATCCATTTTACAGAAGTTCAGTCGTGCACAAGCAGCCTAGACCCAAGAGAGAATGCGTGCGCTTAACAGTGGCAAGGGATGTATGAGACGCCCGCTGGTGCGGAACTACATTTGCCAGGTTGCTCAGTTTCCCAGAAGAACTGGAGATGAAATGCAGTTCGATCCTGCAGGAGCATACATCTTGGCAAAAGACGTACTATAAATTCATGAGCCTATCTTTGGTCAGGTCCTCCACAAAACATTATCCGGCTTCCTGGGTGAGATTTTAGGGCGATAAAGTTTAAAAACAAGGGTAGTGTAGCGGCCCACTCTAAATGTGACGCTGAAATCAGAAGGTGCTAAAGTGGAATTATAAAGCTAAATTTGCGGGAGTACAGAATTAAGGTCCGGAAGGAAGAAATAAAGCTGCCGTACTAAGCTAAAGTAGGCAGTCAGAAACGGAGGCTAGAATTAAAGTGTGCGGGTTGTCGACTTAGTGGGGCATAGCCTCTGAGGTATACGTCGGATGGAGTTGAGACCATGACACGTCCAAGCAGATACATCCTCGGACTACAGCAAAAATATCCCCATGTCGGTTGCGGGTATCTGGGCCCAACTCTGATGGTCTAGGTCATCTCCTGCTTGATCAGGATGAGGTGTGGGCATATAAGCGATTAGTAAATATTTTATCTGTCAATCAGCCAGGGTCCAAAACACTCCACATATGCTGGAGACTATTTGTGATCACCATATTGAGCTCTCTTGTATCACTGTGAATGTATCGCGCACTACGAACACAAACATCACTTCAACATCATCATTTCATCTGATCATAACCAACTTTCAACATTCAACAAGACTACTCGCCATGACACCAAGTGCCACTAGAGAAGCAGGCCCCTTCCGAGGTGTTCCAGCCAAAGAATTGGATGCAGTTGGGAAGACAATCGCATGCAAAAAAATTGAAGCAAAAGTTCGTGAGAACCTTCCTGAAGCCAGTCACGTTGTAGCCGAAGTTATTGCGGCTCAACCTGACAGCTCAAACATTGTTGAGCTTGTCGTATTTGTTGTGTATCACGACGGCGATAGTCAGTCTGTTCTGCGTGATGGACAGTCCATTGGCCGCATTCCACTCCGTTTTCAGGCACCGGGCTCACTGGTGAACATGATTGCAGAGCTAGGACCAGATCACTTGAATATCAGTTTCGTTGCACTGCATCAAATGCCCCTCGGCTCGGAGAGCGGCGAGGTGGACCACGAGATGCTGCATGAAATTGGCAGTATTTTCGTTTCCCCCAAAGGGACGAACAACTGGAGTAGAACTAGGATCTGGAACGAGTCACAGACTGCCCTTGCCTATTTGTGGGCAAAGATTCTTGAAGTCGACCTGGCCAACGTTGACCTTGACACGAGCTTCTTCCACCTCGGCGGTGACTCAGCCTCTGCTACACAGCTCGTGGCAGAGGCCCGTACCCTTTGCATTCAGCTTTCTGTTGCTCTTGTGTTTGAACACCCTGTCTTGAGCGATCTCGCTGAGAATCTACAAATTCTTGATGAGAATGTATATAAGACCCCAGAGCCGTTTTCTCTTATTTCGAGCTACTTTTCTCTTGAGGAATGCCAAGATACGATATCCAGAGCATGGAGCATAAGCCCTGAGACTATAGTCGATGTCTACCCATGTACCCCGCTCCAGGAAGGCCTGCTGGCATTGTCTGTCAAACGGCCAGGTGAATACATGAGCCAGCTTGTGATGGACATCTCCACAGGAGTAGAGATCGAGAGATTTCGTGCAGCATGGGAGCGAACAGTGGCCCTCACACCAATTCTACGAACTCGAATCATTCAGCTTACTGATGTGGGACTTGTCCAATGTATCATTGATGAAAGTGTGTCTTGGGTTACAGCTGAAGGTATCAAGGATTACCTGGACATTGATAAATCCAAGTCGATGAAACTGGGTGGCCCTCTCTCAAGATATGCTGTCGTCTGTGATGGTGGAAAATATCACTTTGTCTGGTCTGTACACCACGCGATATATGACCGTACATCAATGCAGTTGATTCAAGAGCTATTCAACCGGGTGATGGAGGGAACACAGGTGGCATCTGGTCCAGATTTCAGTTTGTTTGTTTCTCATGCAACCCAAACAGATCTAGACTCTGCCAAAGCGTTTTGGGAATGGAACCTTCTCAACTACGACGGACAGGCATTCCCCGAGCTGCCGGCAAAGGTGAACGAACCACGCGCAACTGTGAGTGCAGAGAGGCAGATGACTGTTCCAAAGCTCACAGAGAGCAACATCACAATTTCCACTCTGCTTCGAGCGGCATGGGGTCTAGTCATCCACCACTATTCTGGCTCACAAGATGTCGTTTTTGGCGCTGTCGTTTCGGGAAGAAACGCTCCTCTTCCCGGAATTGAAAGCATAATGGCTCCCACTATTGCGACAGTCCCCGTTCGCCTTGGAATTGACCTTGAGACTCCGACTGTGGAATATCTGGAGGTTGTTCAGGAGCAGAGTATGGAGATGATTCCTGCCGAGCAGTTCGGTTTGCAAAACATTGCTAAAATTAACGAGGAGACGGAGAGGGCATGCCGCTTCCAGAGCTTGATCATAATCCAGCCGCCAATGATAGATGCGGAGTCGGCAGAAAGTACACTGGGCGTATGGCGACCACAGCCACTCGCAGGCCAGGTGACTTCCTATGCTTTAACTATGGTGTTTGAGCTATCCGACGACGCTATCGATGTGATTGCCACGTACGACAACAGAGTCATCGCGGACTGGAAGATGTCTAGAATGATCGATCATCTAAACTTTGTCTTTGAAAAGTTGGCCCAAAACAGCCCACACCAGACCTTGAGAGATATTGGCATGTCCAATTCTGATCTCGAGACCATATGGGGCTGGAATAGCCAAGTACCAATAGCCCAGGAGCAATGTGTGCATGACATTATCGTCGAGGAGGCTCTTCTTCGACCAGAAGCACAGGCCATCAGTGCATGGGACGGAAGTCTGACTTATGGAGAACTTGATACCTTGTCCTCCACTCTCGCCCATCATCTGATACGTCTCAAAGTTGAGCCTGGAGACGTTGTCCCTCTATGCTTTCAGAAATCTATGTGGACTATTGTATCTGTCCTTGCCGTTCTAAAAGCTGGTGCCGCCTTCTTCTTGCTGGACACAACCCAGCCTGAAAACAGAATCGACTCCATCATGTCACAGATAGACTTTAGAGTCATGATGGCATCTGTCCAAACTAAATCAGTCAGCAACCGTTTCACTCAACAGACAGTGGTTGTTGACCAGGACCTCTTCTCAAATCTCACATACCCACACGATATCTTACCAAAGTTGTCCCCAAAGGCAACCGCCTACATAGTGTTTACATCAGGCACGACCGGTCAACCAAAAGGCGTCATGGTACCACATTCGTCTTTCTCATCAGCAATATACCATCAGTCTGGCCGTGATGCCTTCGGGCCAGATGAACGCGTCTACGACTTTGCATCCTTCGCATTCGATGTATCTGTTAACAACATTCTCAAGACACTAGCGTCTGGTGGTTGTTTATGCATCCCGTCAGAAAATGATCGCCTAAACAATCTGGCACTATCAATTCATGAGTCCAGGGCAACGCTGGCTTACTTAACGCCATCTGTAAGTCGCCTACTCGATCCAGCACAACTACCTCATCTACGGACACTGGCATTGGGCGGAGAGAAGACGGGTCCAGATGTGCTTGAAGTGTGGTCTTCTCACGTCAAAGTCATCGATACTTACGGGCCATCCGAGTGCACACCTGTTAGTACTATCAGTGAAGATCCTGCGCATAGCGGTATCGGAATTGGCATGGGTGTTAATACATGGATCGTCGACCCTGAAGACAGCGGCAGGCTTGTCCCAGTAGGTGGTGCAGGAGAGTTACTTTTGGAAGGCCCGCTCGTTGGCAAAGGCTACCTCGGAGACGCCGACAGGACGCGTGAGGCATTCATTGAGGACCCGATCTGGCTCGCCGAAGGCATCCCTGGTCATCCCGGTCGAGGTGCAAAGCTGTACAAGACAGGAGATCTTGTGTGCTATTCTTTGGATGGATCACTGAGATACCTTGGGAGAAAGGATACCCAGGTCAAGATACGAGGTCAGCGTGTTGAATTAGGAGAGATTGAGAACCATGTTCGCCATGCTTTCCCTCAGATCAAAGACGTTGCCGTCCAACTCACTTCAGTCTCAGACATGCATCAAGTAGAAGAATTGGTTATGTTCGTGATGCTTGAGGAAGGTCAATCGCTTCCAGACATACAGGCATTGCCAGATGAAACATTACCAAGATTAATTGCTGTACCGCGAACAATGTCATCACGACTCGCAGATCGACTTCCTCGATATATGATACCAACGATAATGGTAACGCTTGGACGGCTCCCGCTAAGCTCATCTGGCAAGACGGATCTTAGAGCATTGAGAAAAATCATGGACAGTTTCTCAGACTCTGAAATAGCGGTACCAGGTGACAGTGCGTCAAGAGAAGAGGGGGCTGAACTAGCTACATTTTCAGAACGTGCACTGCAGCAGCTTTGGGCCGACCTACTTGGCACCGAAGCTCACTCCATCACGTCAAATCATTCTTTTTTTCGACTGGGAGGTGACTCCATCACTGCCATGAAACTCGTGGCTGAGGCACGCAAAAGAGGGTTTGAGTTTACCGTCGCAGATGTCTTCTCGCATCCCGAGCTTAAAGACTTGGCGTCGATGATGATAACCTTAGATGAAAGTCGTAAGGAGGTTTTGTCACCGTTTTCACTTCTTAAGTCTCCCCACGAGGAGACTTGCCGAAAGGAAATTGCCAGGGCGTGTGGTGTTGAGGTCACTTGCGTTCAAGACGCCTACCCTTGTACACCGCTTCAAGAGGGTCTCCTTGCTTTGACCACTCAACAACCGGGGGATTATCTTCTCCAGACCCTTCTAACCCTCAACAGAGTAGCCGACACCAACCATTTGAAAGCAGCATGGGAAAGCGTCGTCGCCATGGTTCCGATCCTCCGTACCAGAATTATCCAGCTGGAAGGTCTGGGATTACTTCAAGTTGTCCTAGACGAGAGTCCAAGCTGGACAACATCGGATCATCTTGAGGGCTATTTGCAAAGCAACAAGCTTCAACCTATCGGACTCGGAGACGCATTATCGCGAGCAGCAATTATCATCGATTCTAAATCGCAAACGGCTCACTTCGTCTGGACAGTTCATCATGCTCTATATGATGCCACGAGCTTGCAGGGCGTTCGAAGTCTTCTTTCACGAATTTTACAAGGAGGAAGACCTGAAGTACAAACCGGATTCAATACCTTCGTCCAATATCTCAAAAAGGACAAAGGTTCCTCTCTGGCAAAATATTGGAATGACGAGCTCTTGGGCTTTGAAGCTGACATATTTCCAGTGCTCCCAATGGATGTGACGATCCCGAATGCTGACTGTCGTATAGAAACGAAGTGGAATATACCTCAACGAAGAGATGGTGACATTACTTTGGCGACGATGATACGGGCGGCGTGCGCGTTGGCCATACATCGCCATTCTGGTATCCAGGATGTCGTTTTTGGTGCTGTTCTTTCTGGCAGAAACGCCCCCGTGAAAGGCATAGACAAAATCATTGGACCAACCATAGCAACGGTACCTACTCGCATTCCTATCTTGAGTTCAGATTCGATTCGATCATACTTGGGAAGGTTGCAAGATCAAGCGCGGCACATGATCCCCTTTGAGCAGATCGGTCTTCAAAATATTGCAAAACTGCATCTACCAGCCAAACGCGCTACCGAATTCCAGACACTTCTTGTTATCCAACCGGCAGAAGAGGCTAGCGATGGAAAAACCGAGATTGGTACGTGGCAAGCTCTCCCTGAGAGTAAGGAGTTCGCAAGTCACGCCTTGACACTCCTGTGCCATTTAAACCGGGATCATGTCCAAGTTACTGTGTTGTATGACGAAAGCGTTGTGCCCAGGTGGAAGATGTTAAGGATTCTTGAATCTTTTGGCTGGGCCTTCAAGCAAATGGCCACTCAGTCACCAGACACACCCTTGACAGAGCTTGATGCAATCACCCCTAGCGATAGCCGTGATATCTGGCTTTGGAATCGTGAACTGCCAGTGGCTATCGAACGCTGTATTCATGATATTGTGGCGGAAAAAGCAAGGCTTCAGCATGGCGCCCAGGCTGTCAATGCTCCTGACCAAGATTTCACATACGGTCAGATCGACTCAATCTCAACACTATTAGCCCGTCGTTTAGTTGCGGCAGGCGTTAGAACCGGAGATATTGTACCCTTACTTTTTGAGAAGTCTTCATGGACAATCATCGCCATGTTAGCTATCATGAAAGCTGGGGCGGCTTTCGCACCGGTCGATCCTACCCAAGCAGAAGATCGGAGGAGGCGAATTCTGAAGCAAACCAAGGCTCGTTTTATCCTTACGTCTGAACAGTACTCCAATATCATAAGACAGGCCGGGTGCCAGGTTGTTCCCGTTGGACCTACCACGTTAAACATACATGCATCAGAGGGTGAAAGGAATGGTCTACCAGCATTGCCACTGGTCAAGCCTGATGCTTTGGTATGTGTTATGTTCACGTCTGGTAGTACTGGGGAGCCCAAAGGTGTTGCCCTGGAACATCGAGCTGTGACCACAAGTTGCTACCACCACGGATCTAGGTTTCGCTTTGATCAAACTACAAGGAACTTCCAGTTTGCCAATTATATCTTCGACCCATCATTGAGCGAAATATTCGCTACGCTCATGTTCGGGGGGTGCATTTGCGTACCCTCAGACGAAGAGCGCATGGGGAACATCAGTGGCGCTATGAAGAGGATGGGCATCACCTTCTTAGAAGTCACACCAACGGTCGCGAAGATGATTGATCCGCGAGATCATCCCGAACTGAATAGCATCATGCTTGCGGGAGAGTCTACAACCTCACACAGCTTCGAAAGGTGGCTACAGAACCCTGCAACAAGAGTTTTCCACGGCTTTGGCCCCACTGAGTGCGCTATCCTTTGTCTTCTTGGCGAGTATGACGTGAACCAGCCTAGCCCTCGACGTATCGGCCGCGCTGTGGGCTGCGTTGCTTGGGTAGTAGACTCCGAAGACGTTGAAAAGCTTGTACCTATAGGGTCTATCGGCGAGCTACTCATCGAAGGACCAATACTCGCCAGTGGTTATCTGGGAGACACTAAGCGTACCAAGAAGGCCTTTATCAATGCCCCCAGCTGGCTCTTGCAAGGCGGACGGAACGGAAAGCTTTACAGAACAGGAGACTTGGTCAGCTATGGGGAAGACGGTGCCATACACTTCGTCGGCAGAAAAGACACACAGTTCAAGATCCATGGCCAGAGAGTAGAGCTTGGCGAGATCGAACACCAGGTCTCCAAGGCTTTTCCAGGCGCGCAGCATGTTACTGCTGAACTAATCGCCCCATCTGGCGGGGATGATACAGTAACAGAGTTGGCGGCATTCGTCGTTTTGCACAAAGAGGCACACATTTCGGACAAATGGGCACGCAAGTCTCCAGAACTGGAAAATGATACTGACACGAGATGCTTTGCGATTCGTGTCCCGAAATTGTTAGAAGACCAGCTGACGGACCTACTGCCAAGACACATGATTCCTACTTCGTTCTTCGTCATTGATGCGTTGCCAAGATCTGCCACTGGCAAAACAGACCGTAAACAGCTGAAAAAGGTTGGAAGCCTGTTCTCGGTAGCTCAACTGGTCGAGCTACGCAATAGCGACGAAGATTGCAACAAAAGAATGCCATCTACAGAGATTGAAGTGGCCCTGCAGAATATCATCGCCCGTACTCTCAATGTCAACCCATCGATCATAGGACTAGATGACAGCTTTTATAGACTGGGAGGCGATTCTATTACTTCCATGCAAGTCTCATCTGCAGCGCGAAGTAAGGGTATAGACATTTCAACGTCCCAAATCTTGCGACAAAAGACAATAGCCCGCATTTTGGCGACTGCTAGGCCATCAACCGAACATGGCCAGACAACTGGGCAGCATACTCACGTTGCTCCTGGCCAAACCTTTCCTCTCACTCCTGTTCAGAGGCTCTACTTGGACCTACAAAAAGATGTATCTCTTGACCAGATCATCTTCGACCAAAACTTTTGGTTGAAGCCCCGAAGTCATGTCGCCTACCCCACTCTGATGAAAGCTTTGTCCGACTTGGCGTCGGTACATTCTATGCTTCGGGCAAGATTGCGCAGGACATCTTCTGGAAGGTGGGAGCAGTTTCTGATCGCATCAGCTCTCGAGGCCATTGCTGTTGAACAATGCAAGTCACTTGATGAGGATAAGATCAGCCAGAAAGTCAAGGCATGCCGGGCTCGTATTGATATCGAGAATGGACCAACTGTTTCTGCCATTCTTTTCGATAACGAAGACGGTTCTCAGGCAATCTTCATTGCTATTCACCACCTTGTCATAGATCTCATGTCATGGCGAGTATTACTGAGTGATCTGGAGGAGCTTTTGAGCGGCCGATTTATACTTCCATTTACCGGTATATCGTTCCCTTCCTGGGCAATTTTGCAGGACAGTTACATCAAGAGCCACCCAGTTTTTGAGAAGTTATTGTCACCACCTAATAGACCTGCTGACTTATCCTACTGGGGTATCGAGGGGAAGACGTCTTTAACCATGGATGTAATAAACAAAGAGTTCCGTCTTGACACCACCACAACTTCTATGTTGCTTGGGCAATGTAATGAGGCCCTAGGCACTCGTCCTTCGGAACTTATGATTGCGGCTCTTTTGCACTCTTTCAGTCTCACCTTTACCGATAGAACCCCCCCGACAGTCTTCAACGAAAGTCACGGTCGCGAAGTGTGGGACGAATCTCTCGAGATTTCTCGTACTATTGGTTGGTTTACAGTCATCCATCCTGTCCATTTGGAGCAACAAAAGGAAACAATGGGCTTAATGGATATCGTTAAACGCGTCAAAGATTCGATACGAAAAGTGCCCCACAAAGGTTGGCAATATTTCTCGTCACAGTTCTTGAACGAGCAATCTGTGCAGAGCTTTGAATCACAGTTTTGCCTTGAACTTGTGTTCAACTTTGGCGGTCTCTATCAACAGATGGAGCGGGAAGATGCGTTTTTCCAGAATGTCAACCCTCCACCTGTGGATTGTACTCTGCAAACAGGTGTTGGTGCTCGCAGATTTTCCCTTTTCGAGGTAAATACGTCCGTCACTCGTGGAGAGTTGGGGGTAAACGTCTTCTTCGATAAACGGATCTCCCAACAAGAAAAGATTTCAGCCTGGATTACACAATTCCAGTCCACACTCCTGGATATTGCCAAAGAATTTCCACAGACGGTCCCTGATTGGACCTTGGACGATTTCCCGTCTGCTTTCAACTCCTATGACTTCATCTCGCAGTTTAAACAGGAGATTCTGCCGCAGCTGGGGCTACAAGCCGATGATGTCGAGGACATTTTCCCTTGCTCGCCCATGCAGGAAGGCATACTGATGAGCCAAGCCAAGAACCCATTGCACTACCACACTCGGATGGAACTTCAACTCTCAACTCGTCGAGTAGGACAATCCATCGATTTGGGCAAGGTAGAGGAAGCATGGCGACAGGTTGTCAAACGACATCAGCTACTCAGGGCTGTCATTGTCGACAGATTTCCAGGGAGCACCCGGTCCATGCTTGTCATTGCAAAGAACCCTTCGCCAACTATCGAACGTCAGGATCACATGGGGGTACCTCATTCCCAGGTAGAGGGCGTGCCATCTATATACAGGCTGGGAGACCTCCGCCATAGGATGACGATAAATCCAATCAATGATTCGGAGGCACGTCTGACCATTGATATGGACCATGTCATCACCGACGCCCATTCACGAGGGATTTTCATCAAGGATCTGCAGGCAGCATACGTGAGCTCGCTGTTGATAGAATCCCCTTCGTTTAGCAGCTTTATCGCGCATATCGACCAACGGCCTGTTGAAGAAGGTCTTTCGTACTGGAAGTCATATCTGTCCGAAGCTGAACCCTGCTACTTTCCAGCACTGGGAAGGGATGACAATGGTTTGAATGATCAAGAGGAAGAAGTCAGCTTCAAGGTTCCGAGCATTGACACTGATCTCTTGAGAAAGGTCTGCTCCGATTTGGAAGTCACCCTAGCAGCTGTCATACAGGCAGCTTGGGCTGTGGTTTTGGGCCAATTTTCCAGCTCACCCATGCCCTCCTTCGGCATGTTGACCTCGGGACGCGACAGTAACCTTCAAGGTATTAATGATATCTTCGGTCCTCTGATTGGGATCCTTCCCTGCCGGGTAGACACGAGGAGCCCAGTCTCAATCGCAGAAAGCCTTAAAAATATTCAAGCAGACTATCTTCAGGCGCTACCATTTCAACAAATTCCGCTCGCTTCTATACACAATGCCATTGGACTTGGAACTATGCCACTGTTCAACACTATCGTTTCTGTGCAAAGATCAGACCAAAAGCCTTCCGAACAGGACCCTGCAGACCTTGACGTGGATGTTCTTAGTGGATCAGATCCAACAGAGGTAAGACTTCCCAATTGTTATTACAGTGTCCCTGAGTTATACCTGTTGTGTTATTGCGTGCTAACTTACAAAATTACACAGTATGACATATCCATCCAGGCCGTTGACAATGGGTCTAGTATCAATGTGTCGGTCGTTGGCCGAAGAAACGTGATCGGAGCCTTTGGGTCACGCATCAGCCGTCACTTGGGCACCACCATTTGCACAATTTTGCAAAGCCCATCAAAGGCCTTCAACACTATAAATATGTTTGACTATATAGACAAACAGGAGGTCTGGGCCCTGAACCATTTGCTCCCGGAGTCAGCCAACGTCTGCGTTCACGATATGATTGCCGAGACCGTTCAGATGCAACCACACAGCCCGGCTATTGATGCTTGGGATGGCTCGCTGACATATGCTGAACTAGAGAGTTCAGCAACGAACCTATCATTGCGTCTGAAAGCTTCAGGAATCTCTCCCGGATGCATCGTTCCGATTTGTTTGGACAAGTCTATGTGGACAGCGGTGGCGGCACTTGCGGTTCTCAAAGCTGGTGGGGCGTTCGTTTTACTGGATACATCACTACCTGCCAGTAGACTACAATCCATCCTTGAGCAAACGAAATCTAACGTGCTTGTGGCGTCTCCAGATACGAATCTACTCGCCGAGTCTCTTGCCAGTACGATCATTCTCATCGGAGCTGATGATGATCTCGCGCAAACACCAGACCCAATAGCCGAGAATGACATGACGATATACCGAGTCCAACCTTCGGACACCTTATATTTGGTCTTTACTTCTGGCACCACAGGCGTGCCAAAGGGTGTCATAGTCTCACACACGGCCTTTGCTTCTGCGATCCTATACCAGGCCAAGCGACTCCAATTCAACTCCTCCGCCAGAGTCTTCGATTACGCCTCATATGCGTTTGACGTGTCCATAAACAACATGCTCATGACCTTAGCGACGGGCGGTTGTCTATGTATTCCATCAGATACCGCCCGCAAAGATGACTTGACGGCGGCTATAGTGGCTTCCCGCGCAACACTCGTTCACCTTACACCCACGGTTAGTGGGTTGCTCGATCCCAAGGGGCTCCCGGCCCTGAAGACTCTTATTCTTGGAGGCGAGACGCTAGGCCAAGATGAAGCAGCCAGGTGGCCGAACTTACGCCTGATTAACACGTACGGGCCTGCAGAATGTACACCAACCAGCACAATCAGCGACCAAGGAGGCCATTCTGGGCAGCTTGTTCGAATAGGAAAGGGTGCAGGAACCGTGACATGGGTGGTTGATGTCGATGATGATTCACGTCTGGCACCTCTTGGTGTCGTGGGTGAGCTTGTTATCGAGGGCCCTCTGGTCGGTCCGGGGTATCTCGGAAATGTCGAAGCTACTCGCACTTCCTTTATTGTTGACCCACCGTGGCTTACTGAGGGCGCCTCAGGGCACCAGGGCCGCCGAGGAAGAGTCTACAAGACTGGAGATCTCGTACGCTATAACTTTGATGGGAGTTTATCCTATGTCAACAGAAAGGACAGTCAAGTCAAAATCAGAGGCCAACGCGTCGAATTATCAGAAATTGAATATCACGTTTCGACCTGCTACCCTCAGGCCGTCCAGGTCGCTGTTGATGTGGTAACTTTGGCAGGACAGGACACTGGGCCTCAATTGGCTGCCTTTATCGTCCTTGGATCTAGCGGCGAACATCAGAGTGGTAGCGCTAGTCTGCTCAAGGTACCCGAATCCCTAAACGAGTCTCTCGAAGAAAGGCTGCCGGGCTACATGGTGCCCTCTATCTACATCCAGCTGGATAGCCTTCCGCTCAGTGCATCCGCAAAAACCGACCGCAGGAGACTCAAGGCTATCGCTGGGTCCATTCCCGTCGCTGACCTGGTTCGACTCCGACGTGCACCACAAAACAAACAATCCGGTTCATTATCCGGTCCAGAACGAGCTTTGCAAAACATCTGGGCCAAAGTGCTGAACATGGATTCTGACGCGATTGCTGTTACCGAGAGCTTCTTCAGACTGGGTGGCGACTCCATCACGGCAATGCAGGTATCCTCATCTGCTCGGTCGAATGGATTGAACATCTCGACCGCCCAAATTCTTCGATGCAAAACAATTAGACGGATTTTGGATGAAATCATCATGCCAGCTGACACCGTTAACGCGGCTTCCATCGCTCGCCAAGTCACGATAGCCCCGAACCAACCATTCCCATTGAGTCCCATCATGCAACTCTATTTTGATCTCCAACAAGACCCATTGGTACCTTTCGATCAAAATGTTCTACTCAAGTTGAATCAGAGGACGCCACACCTGGATATTATCAAAGCACTCGAGTCTCTTGTGTTGCGTCATGCAATGCTTCGCGCTCGATTCCGACCTAGCGCTACTGGCAAATGGCAAGTTGTTATCACCGACAAACCCAGTGAGGCTATCTCATTCCGTAACTATACCGATGTTCATGACGATGCTGTTCCCGAACTTATTACACAATGCCGAGGAAGCTTAGACATTCAGTACGGACCCTTGGTCGCTGCGATCTTGATCGAAAGTGATTCCACTCAACGATTATTCCTCTCGTGCCACCATCTGGTGGTAGATTTGACTTCTTGGAGAGCTATTTTGAGCGATTTGGACATGCTCTTATCATTTTCTGACGGCCGCCTCGAACCTTTATCAAGCCTTTCCTTCCCGGTCTGGTCTACCCTACAGGCCGATTACGTAGCTAAAAACAGCAAAGCAGATTCCAGCCTCATCGAACTCTCTAAGTCTCGTCCAAAAACATACTGGGGTATAGAAACAGATGTGTATTTGTACGAATTTTCGGAAAACAGGACCTTTACCCTGGATGAAAGAGCGAGTTCCGCACTCGGTGGAAAGTGCAACAACGTTTTCAACACGAGACCTGTCGAGCTGTTGATATCCGCGTTATTGTACTCATTTGTTAAAGTGTTCAGCGATCGAGAGTTGCCCATACTCTTCAATGAAGGGCACGGTCGCGAGTGTTGGGATGAATCACTGGATATTACTTCCACGGTAGGCTGGTTTACTACCATATTTCCCGTCGCAGTTTGTTTGGGTTCTTCACCCGATCTCCTTGACATTATTCGCAAAACCAAGGACTGCATACGATTCGATTCTAGCAATGGGTGGGAGTCATTCGTTTCAAACTTCTCTACCTCCACATCAGCATCAAAATTCGCATCTTTGTTCCCTGTGGAAATTTTGTTCAATTATGCTGGAGTGCAAAGAACATCGGGTGAAGACGGCGCACGGTTCCAAAAGATCCCTGTTCCCGCTAACAGCCAGCCCGAGGCCATGAAGAAATACGCACGGACAGCCTTGATTGAGGTACTGGTGCAAACCGTCAACGATCGCATCTCGGTGACTTTTGTTACCGATAGCCGCTTATCTGGTGCTAGATCTGACCAACTGACGAGGTGGTTCAGACAGTATGAGAAAACTCTTGTTGACATACCGGGAACACTTGGAGACATGACACCAGAGTTGACGCTGGTGGACTTCCCTTCCGCCTTTTCAGCCTACGAGGACATTCAGTCTTTTCAGCAAAGTTTGATACCAAGAATAGGGATTGATTTGTCAGATATAGAGGACATGTTTCCATGTTCCCCTATGCAGGAAGGCATTCTTATGAGTCAGGCCAAGGATACTGGTGCGTATCAAACTCAGCTGGAAATGCAATTCACCACAAGCACCAAGTCTCTTGACACAGATGCTCTGCAAGAGGCCTGGCAAATGGTCGTTAGTCGCCATGCCCTTCTGCGCGCTATCTTTGTGAATAACTTTCCAGGAAGCAAGAAGACGATGCACATCATCCTCAAAAATCCAACTGTTGATGTACGGGTTCTTGAAGAAGCAGCCATGGGCACTTCATTTCCGAATGCACGAGAGAACGCTGGCCGTCTTCAACATCAATTGTTTATTTTCCAGATCAGCGATAAAGAAGCCAAGCTATCGCTGAGCATCAGCCACACCATCTTAGACGCGCACTCGCGTAATCTTCTCATGCGTGACCTGGAAGCAGCTTACTCGTCTCGACTACCAGCGAGTCCTGTTTCATTCCACAGGTTTACAGATTATGTTGAGCAGCAGTCTTTTGACGATGGCATACAGCATTGGGCCACATACTTGGACCAAGTTGAGCCTTGCTACTTTCCTACTTTGAAGTACACCTATTCGAAATCCAACGCGCGGGACAGGTTGCTCACGAGAGTCGAAACGACAGCTCTGCGCGTTTTCTGTGAAAACCTGGAAACAACCCCGGCAACGTTGATCCAGATGGCGTGGGCACTGGTCTTGAAGCAGTTCACAGGATCGTTGATCCCTTGCTTCGGAGTCATTTCGTCAGGTAGAGATATGCCCATCGATGGTATCGAGCAAATCTTTGGCCCACTTGTAGGCCTGCTTGCTTGTCGAGTGCCTCTGAAGGACGAGACCACAATCGCAGATGTCCTCGCCAGCATCCAGCGCGACATGATCAAGGGCATGGAGCATCAGACTATACCCATTGCTTCCATCCACAACAAGCTCGGCCTTGGCACCTCGGCCCTCTTCAACAGCGTCATATCACTGCAAAAGATCCAGGAAGAGTCTGAGAACGGAGGACGAGAAGTTAATGTGCGAATGATTGACGGAGACGACAACACAGATTACGACGTGTGTATTCAAGTGACGGACCGCAATTCAGATATAGAAGTTGCAATAACCAGCCCCACTGACATTCTTGGGTCATGCGGTCACCAAGTAGCCGATATGCTTGGCGTGGCCATTTCGGCCATCGTCCAGGCTAAGCCAGACACTTGCCTCTCAGACCTGGACCTTTTGAATGATCAACACATCAAGAGGATCCATGTTTGGAATTCTGACGTCCCTAAGCCCATCAGTCAGTGTCTTCATACTTCATTCCAGGATCAAGCTCGCCTCCGGCCTAACAAGCAAGCGGTCGACGCCTGGGACGGAGAGTTCACGTACGGGGAGCTCAATCTCTTATCCAGTCAGCTCGCCTTCTATATGATGTCTATAGGAGTCGAGCCCAGCTCCAAGATACCAATTTTGTTCGAGAAATCTCGATGGGCTATCGTAGCTATGCTGGGGATTTTAAAAACCGGCAGTGCGTTCATCCCGTTGGATCCGACACAAGCCCCAGAGCGTAGGCTGGGAATCCTAAAGCAGCTTGATGCCAAGATCGTGTTAGTATCCGAAAGATTTGAAGAGAACACGTTAACGGCCGACTGTCATATCATCAACATAGGTCCGAACTCTGCTCACATGAGCTATAGACCGTCTAGCCAACAGCATCTCCCACCTCCTGATCCTGAAGGCCTGGCATACATTCTGTTCACATCTGGAAGTACGGGAACCCCTAAAGGTGTCCTCATTCCGCACTCAGCCGTTAGTAGTAGTTGTCATTACCACGGGAAGGTCATGGGCTTCAGTGCCGACACCCGCACATTGCAATTCTCGTCCTTCACGTTTGACCCGTCTGTACTGGAAATATTCACTACTCTATCGTTCGGTGGCTGTGTCTGTATGCTTTCAGATGAGGATCGTCTGGGCTATAAAGACAATGCTCTCAAGAAATTAGGCATAACGCTGATGGCCATCACGACGTCGGTGGCGAGATTGATTGAGCCATGTGAAGTACCCCACCTCACTACTCTGCTTATCTCTGGAGAAGTGTCCAAACCAGAGGATTTCAAACGCTGGTCACATCTTCCCAATGTATTCCACGGCTATGGCCCGACCGAAGCATCAATCCTGTGCGTCATTGGTCGCATCGACTTTGCAGCAGGCAATTTTAAGGCCATAGGCACAGGTGTTGGTTGTAACACCTGGGTTGCAGATGTTAATGATCCGCACAAACTCCTCCCAATCGGTTCCGTTGGAGAGCTATTGGTGCAAGGGCCTATCTTAGCGCAAGGATATCTCAACAAACAAGACCAGACTGACGCTGCTTTTATCCAGCGGCCGAGATGGGCGTCGCGACTGGGCCTCCCAGTTGAATGTCGGTTTTATCGAACTGGTGACCTGGTTCGTCTGGGCGATGATGGCAACCTCATATACATCGCCCGCAAAGATAACCAAGTGAAAATCCGAGGTCAACGCGTAGAGCTGAATGAGATTGAGCACCACGTCCTGTTGTGTATGCCCAACGTTCAACATATCGCCGTGGAGATCATCAAGCCCTTCGGAGTAACCGGCCGTTCTGAACTGGCCGCCTTCGTTGTATCAGGGGACAGTCATCCGACTATCAGAGTCGGAGGCCGGGACACGCCACAGCAACCTAAATCAAATCTTCTCTTACTCCCAAACTCAGTGGAAAAGGAGCTCACTACTCGAATTCCGGGATACATGATTCCCACTCTCGTTGTGTCATTGGAATGGCTCCCACTTGGAACAACTGGTAAGGCTGATCGCCGTGCCTTGAGAAGCATTGGCTCGTCTATTACGGAGTCTGAGCTCTCCTTATTGCGAAGCACCACCAATGGATCGAAGCGTGCGCCATCAACAGAAGAGGAAAGCCTACTACAGAAGATCTGGTCCCAAATTCTACAAGTAGACGCCTTCCAGATTGGCGTCGAAGATAGCTTCTTTCGACTCGGAGGTGACTCGATACGTGCTATGGAGGTGTCTTCCGCCGCGCGCGCTGCCGGCCTAGACATTTCCACGCGACACATCCTTCAACGAAAGACCATCGCTAGCATCCTCAACTCCCTCTCGGAGTCACGACTGCCTTCACTTGTAATCTCAGACGTCAGGATTTCACCTGGGGACCAGTTTCCGTTGAGTCCCATACAACAGCTATACCTCCAATACCAATACAACCCTGGTATGGCTTTTGATCAGACTGTTTTCTTGAAAGTGCGCGATCTGCTATCGCATCAAATACTGATGGATGGTCTCGCAAAGCTCGTCACCTTACACCCGATCCTCCAAGCGCGCTTCCGAAAAAGCTCATCAGGCAGGTGGGAACAATACCTTGCAAAGAGACAAGATAATGCCTTTTGCCTCAACAGTATCGATGAACTTGAATCTATTGATCGCTCGAAGATGATAGCTGAGACACGCGCCAGTCTCAGTATCGAGGAAGGGCCCCTTGTTGCCGCAGCCTGGTTCGAGCCAAGCCAGGAACTGTTCATCAGCATACACCACCTTGCAGTCGATATCGTGTCATGGAACATTCTACTTTCTGATCTTGAGAGCATCCTCGGAGGATCCATACCGGAACCACCAGAGATCAGCTTCCCGATATGGTCTACTGCGCAAGATGAGTACGCGGCCTCCAACCTGGCACTAGACGAGATTAAACCCACCACACCAATGCTATCATACTGGTGCGACGACCTTGAGTCAGGCAAGGCCCTGGTCGTCGAGTCATTTGAACTTGACGAAGAAATCAGCCAAGATCTGCTTGGGCATTGCAATGATCCCTTCCAAACACAACCACGTGAGCTTTTGCTTGCGGCTCTGTTCTACTCGTTCTATGTGGCCTTTCCCGATAGGTCCATTCCATCAATTTGGAACGAAGGCCACGGGCGTGAACCATGGGATGATCGTCTTGACCTAACTCGAACTGTCGGCTGGTTCACGACCCTCTATCCTGTTCAGATGCCGATGCATGAACAAGAAAGCATGAGTATGTGGGATGCCATCCGTATGACAAAGGATGAGATGCGCAGCATCTCAAAGAACGGGTGGACTTTTTTTACTTCCCAGTTCACGGATTCGGAGTGTTCTAGAGACTTTATCTCTTCGTTCCCTGTGGAGATAATGTTCAACTATTCTTCAGTGGCAGCAACGCAGCAGTTTATGAAGTCGGACGGCAGGTTTTCCAAACTTCCCCTTCCATGCAACTGCGAATCACAGACGGCTCGAGACTTCCGCGAGTTTGCCTTATTCAATATCTTCGTACAAAACACGGATGGCAGAATAGCTTGCAGCTTTTCTTTTGACACCAGCTTGAAGCATCAAGACCAAATTCACAACTGGTTGCGCATCTATGAAGTGACATTGAGAGACCTAACGCTCGAACTTCCTCTCCGCCAGCGTGAGTGGACACTAGCAGACTTTCCAACAGTCTTCACAACCTACAAAGATATCAACGACTTCAACAAGCATGAAATCTCGAGACTTGGTGGAATGGGCTTGGATGAAATTGAGGACATTTTTCCATGCTCTCCGCTTCAAGAAGGCATACTTTTCACTCAGGCCACAGATCCTCAAATGTATCAGACCACGAATGTCTTTCAGTTTTCAACTGCTGCCACAGGTGTTCCAGTAGATATTGACAGGATTCAGAGATCATGGCGTGCTGTAGTAAGGCAGCATGCACTTTTGAGAGCCGTTTTCTTCCCCGAATTCCCCGGATCTAATCGAACGATGCATGTGGTTTTAAAAGACCCCGAACCGAGCATCATCATCGAAGATCGTGATGACAAGACGACTCATGGATCTGTCGACCTTGAGGATCAGGTAGCTAAGCGACTTCTGGAACATCAACTAATCATTATACCTGAGAGTGATACGGAGGCCAAACTTATCCTCAAGATGAATCACGCAATCACAGACGCCTTCTCCCGGGATATTCTACTCAGGGATCTGACGAAAGCGTATTTGGGCGAGAGTCTCCCGACTACTCAAGCCTCATTTGGCAGCTTTATATTCCATATTGACAATCAATCACCGGAAGCTGCATTATTGTACTGGACCGGATATTTGGAAGGAATCGACCCATGTCACTTTTCAACTCTGGTGGATGGTCAAACTTTAGACAAGGACCAGGGAAAGACCACGATACTCGTCGATGACATCGATTCTGATGCAATTCGTGCATTTTGTGTTGAATTCGAGCTCACACCGGCCATAGTGTGTCAGACAGCTTGGGCTCTCGTACTGAGCCAATTTACTGGATCAAGTACATCTCCTTGCTTTGGCGTTGTCACCTCGGGGCGAGACTTGCCAATATATGGTATAGACTCGATCTTCGGCCCATGCATTGCTATGCTACCAATGCGGGTAGTCTTAGACGGCGAGAAGGATGTCGTGCAAACGTGTCAGACGGCACAGAGAGATTTTATCGTAGGATCATCTCATCAAGCATCCCTTGCCTCTATTCAAAACGCTATTGGTTCGAAAGGGACTTCTCTCTTCAATAGCGCCATGTCCTTTCGCCGGATCGAGAACAAGGAAGTTAACGACAGTCGAAGTCAGATGATTTCTGTCATCGGCGGAGATGATCCAACAGAGGTTTGAGCAATGTACCTACAAGCGAAAGAATGTTGACTGACACTCAAACAGTACGATGTAAGCGTGCATATCACCGATGATGGAAACTCCCTGTCGATAATGATAGAGGCACATGAGAGGGCGATTATGGCTGACGGCGCTCGTATAGCCAGAAGCTTCTCATTGGCATTGTCAGCGATCGTATCTTCGCCCCATGCCCGTATCGTCGACTTGAATCTTTTGGGCGACAGTGAGAGGGAAAAGATCTGGCGACTCAATGAACACGTGCCAGAAAGTATTGATCGTTGTCTGCACGAGATTTATCAGCAAAGAGCGCAAGAACAGCCAGACGCTTTGGCAGTAAGCGGCTGGGACCGTGACCTAACATACAAAAAGCTAGACGATTTGTCCACCCAGCTATCCTCTTATCTGGTGGGCTTGGGGGTTGGACCAGGGGATCATGTGCCGGTCTTGTTTGAAAAGTCGGCTTGGGCAATTGTTGCCCTACTTGGAGTGATCAAAGCGGGATCAGCTTTTGTTCCTCTCGACCCAACCCAGTCAAGAGAAAGCAGAGAGAAGATTCTCAAGGATTTGACAGTCCCGATTGTGTTAACCTCCGACAAGTATAGGCATGTTTACCTGTGTGATGATGTTGAAGCCATTCCTATTGGAGCGCAAGAAGCGTTCTGGAGGATTACTTATGACACCAAGACATCCCCGGGCCTACTGCCATCTCCGGACCCAGAATCGCTCCTTTGCCTATATTTCACTTCTTGGAGCACAGGCACTCCAAATCGTGTTGCTTTCCGACACAAAGCTGTGACTACTAGTTGCTATCATCATGGACTGGCGGTCGGAATAGAAAGCGGCACTCGTGTACTCCAGTATTCTTCCTTCGATTCTCACATGGCAATCTTCGAGATTCTGACAACACTGGTACATGGGGGCACTATCGTCATATCAGAGCAAGCTGCTCTACATGGCGATATAAATCGCACGATAGGCTTCGCCTCAATCAACATGGTAATTCTGACTCCCTCGGTTGCAAAACTGATTCAACCCTCTGCCTGTCCCACACTTCATACTATCATGCTCGGCGGTGAGATACAGAGAGAAGAAGACTTTGAAAAATGGGCCCACCTACCTACAGTCTTTCAGATCTACAGCCCAACACTGACAGCCACACTAAGCGCTGTCGGCCAAGTCAAGTCGCCCATGGTTGATCCGAAGCGTATTGGGCATCCAACTGGATGTAAGATCTGGGTGGTGGACGAGAAGAATGTTCAAGTGCTATTACCATTTGGCTCAGTTGGTGAACTCTTGATCGAAGGCCCAATATTGCCCGACGGATATATCAACGGTCAAGCTGAACCAGAAGCTGCCTTTATTGAAAACCCAAAATGGCTTTTGGAAGGCGCCACCGGAATACCCGGCCGGACTGGCCGCTTGTATAAGACAGGAGACCTCGGCATCCTTCACCAAGACGGTAGCGTTAGCTACATGGGACGGAAGGATAACCAAGTCAAGATAAGAGGACAGCGAGTCGATCTAGGTCAGGTTGAGCACACGCTCAAGTCATACCTGCCTCTGGCCTCTGAAATCGTTGCTGAGGCTGTTCAGCTTTCTGGCGAGGGGACAGAAATTTGCCTTGCGGCGTTTGTGACATTCCTACGAGACAACGGAGATACTGCGAACCGGTCTGGAAGTACAGCCTTGCGAATGTTCTCTCTCCCCGTCGAAGTTGAAAACGACATGGCCAAGACGCTTCCCGCCTGTATGATCCCCACCATGTGCTGGGAGGTAGATCGCATGCCGCTGTCAAGTTCGGGCATGACGGACCGCGAGGCGCTGAGACACATTGCGTCTACTACTGCAGCTTCTCTACCCAATGCTTCGGGTAGCGGCAAGAGAGTACCCACAACTGAATCTGAGCGTATTCTTCGTGATGTTTGGGGCGACGCCCTCAATATCGAGCCATCTAACATTGGGCTAGATGATAGCTTCTTCCGACTAGGCGGCGATTCTATCACTGCCATGCGAGTCTCTTCCAGTGCTAGAGCGCAAGGCCTTTGGGTCGCCGTGGCTCGCATCCTTCGTGAAAAGACCATATCGCGAATCTTGGCCTCGAATGAAGACGACCCAAAGTCTTCTCCTGTTGTTCCCGTACCCCTTGAGCTCGTACCAGGCCAGAGCTTCCCTCTAAGTCCCATCCAGAACCTGTACTTCTCTACCCAGATCGACCCGAGGATTTCATTTGACCAGGCCTTCTTATTGAAGCTACAGGGTCGTGTATCATATGGCGAACTGTGTGATGCTTTGGAAACATTAATTATTCAGCATCCGGTCTTCCACACCCGGTTCAAGGAAACATCGCCTGGTGCATGGGAACAAATAGTTTCTGATGACATTGATGGGTCATTTTATGTTCAGTACGAGAAATGCCTCGAAGAAACTGAAGTGTCTGCCCTCGTTGCTAGCGCTCGGGAACGGCTAGATATTGAGAACGGTCCTCTTCTTTCCTCTATGCTCATTGACGAAGGAGAAGGCGTTCCTCAGCAACTCTTCATCTCAATTCACCATCTGGTAGTCGATCTGGTCTCTTGGAGGGTCTTGCTGCAACAATTGGAGGAGAAACTGGTCCAAGGAGCGTCCCCCATTCAATCTAGTCTCAGCTTCCCGAGCTGGACTAGAATGCAAAAGTCGTATGCACTTGACCATCTGGTCTCGGAGTATGAGCTTCCCTTCAAGGTTACCCCTCCTCTACTCTCCTACTGGGGGCTGGATACCAACCACACCACATCAAGAATGCCTAAAGTCATGCAATTCTCCCTGAGCGAGACCACCACCTCCGAGATTCTTGGTGCATGCAATGGCGCCTTTCAGACCCAGCCGATTGAATTGATGATCGCATCTCTCATCTACTCTTTCGGCAAGGCATTCCCAGATAGAGGAGTACCCACTGTTTTCAACGAAAGTCATGGGCGCGAAGTTTGGGACGATTCGGTTGACATCTCGCAGACGGTTGGCTGGTTCACAACACTCTATCCGATTCAACTTTCCATCGACAATAACAGTAAAGACATTTCGGAATTCGTTCGCCGAACCAAAGATGTCATGCGTAGCATACCAATGAATGGCTGGGACTACTTTACATCATGTCTATTGACCTCAGACAAGGCGAAATACTTTGTTTCTCAGCTCCCTTTGGAGATTACATTCAACTATGCCGGCTTGTATCAGCAGATGGAACGAGAGGGGGCTTTGTTTGAGAGCATTCCTCTACCAGATGGCAGTGACCCCCCTTCGTTGAAAAAATACCAGCGGTCATCCCTGTTCGATGTCCTTGTGCAGATCAGCCAAGGTCAACTGTGTGTGATGATGGTCTGTGACGAGGCATTATTACAGCAAGATGGTATCAAATCCTGGATGCATCACTATGAATACATTCTTACGACGATCGGGTCTCAATTTACTACGAGAATATCTGAATGGACATTAGCAGACTTCCCGGGAGTTTTCAAGTACTATTCAGAGATGGATCAGTTTGTCCACATGACCTTACCCAACATGGAGATTGTTCCTCAGGAGGTTGACGATATTTTCCCCTGTGCACCGATCCAAGAAGGTATGCTTGTCAGTCAAATCAAGAACCAGGAAAACTACCATACGAAATTTGAAGTGGAGCTTTCCACGAGCCGTGATGGAATTCCACTGGCCCTCGAACGTGTTCGGGATGCTTGGTGTGAGGTGGTCAAGAAACACGCGCTTTTGAGAGCAGTCATTGTTGAAGGCTGGTCTGGCGAACACTCACATGTCCACGTTGTTCTCAAAAATCCTGTTCCCGATGTTGAAGTTCAAGATGATCAGCACTTCAGGTTTCCCAACAAAAGTTATGACGCGGACCGTAAGTCCGAGCGTTTCCCAAGGCTGCAGCACCGGCTACTGATTGTTCGTCAAAGCCCGACAGCTGCTCGACTTGTCTTTGAAATGAACCACGCCATAACAGACGCACACTCAAAAAGCATTCTTATCAACGAGCTTCGAGCAGCTTTTGACGGCAATCTCGACCTTCATTGTCCTTCATACAAAGAGTTTATCTCATACATTGGCAAAACTTCACATGAGCAAGGCCTGGCACACTGGAAATCGTATCTTGATAACATTGAGCCTTGTTTGTTTCCTCGCCTGGCAGAGAGCGTTGAAGACGCAATGGAAATATGCATCGAGGTTCCTGGTATCGACACTCGTCAACTGCGCCGTTTTTGTGCAGATATGGAGGTGACGCCTGCCACGGTACTGCAGCTAGCATGGGCTGCTGTGTTAAGCCTATACACCGGCTCTACTTGTCCATCCTTCGGCGTACTATCATCAGGTCGCGATGTGCCAATTGATCGTGTAAATGACATATTCGGCCCTTTCATCGGCATGTTACCATGCAAAGCTCCACAGACGCCGGATACAACTATCAAGGAGCATCTACAAGCACTACAAAAAGGCTATCTCCAAGGTCTATCTTATCAAGCTGTGTCACTTGCCGAGATACACAATCTACTCAGACTTGGATCTTCTTCGCTCTTTAATAGCGTCGTGACGTTACAGAAGATTGTCGAGGGAACAGATGCAGACCATTCAGCCGTCAGAATTAACAGTCTCAACAGCGAGGACCCTACTGAGGTAACTTCATGATCTTATTCACTGTAGTATATAATCTCCAGGCTAATACAACGACTTTAGTACGATATCTGGATCCAAGCCATAGATAGCGACGATGCTTTTGAGGTTATCATCGTCACCCGGTCCGATTTCTTTGGATCTGAGGGTTCAAAGGTCGCAACTTCACTCTCCGAAGCCCTGTCTGGAATCATCAGCGATGCGTCTTCTACTCTATCCAACCTCGACTGTCTCTCTAAACAGGATAGGCAACTCATATGGACCTGGAACAAATCTTTGCCTGAGGCTGCCAAGACGTCTGTACGAGATCTGATTGAGGCCAAAGCCCGAGAACAGCCAGATCGTCCAGCGATTGATTCATGGGATGGAAAATTTACCTATGGCGAACTAGAGTCTGAGGCATCTTCCCTAAGCTCCAAGCTCCTTCACTATGGTGTAGACGGATCCATTATTCCCGTTTTCTCAGACAAGTCCCGCTGGGCTATCGTGGCGTTGCTCGCAATCATGAAAGCAGGGGCCACATTTGTCCTTCTTGATACTTCACTTCCGAAACAGCGGCTGCATACCATGTTGAACAAGACAGGGTCGCGTATCCTCCTTGCTACCGAGACCACTTTCACAAGGGCACAATCCATGGCTAGCAATATTGTTGTCGTCGGCCCAACACCTTCTTTATCCGATCCTATGCCCGATCAGCAATTTCCCGCCACTGATCCTGCATCAACCCTATACGCCGTGTTTACATCTGGTACCACTGGTGAGCCCAAGGGTGTACTTGTTAGTAACAGATCGTTTGCATCCGCGATCCAACATCAAGCAAAGCGTATGGGCTACTATAGTTCATGCCGAGTGTTCGACTTTGCTTCTTATGCCTTTGATGTCTCCATCTCCAATATACTCTTCACCCTGACGGCAGGAGCATGTCTCTGCATCCCGTCGGAAGATGATCGAAAGAACAGGCTCGCGCATTCTATCAACTCCTTCGATACCAACTTTATCGACTTAACCCCCGCTGTCAGTCGCTTGATTGATCCGAGCGAGGTACCTGGCGTCAAGACGTTGATCTTGGGTGGTGAAAGCTTAATGGCGAGCGATGTCTCGCGATGGCCGGCTCATGTGAGGGTCGTCAACACCTATGGCCCGGCAGAATGCACTCCGACCAGCACAGTTTTCAATCTGAATAACCGTCGCGACGATGAGGATATTGTTATCGGAAAAGGAGCGGGTGCCGTGACGTGGATCGTCAAGCCGGAGGATCATCAGACATTAACCCCCATTGGTGTCTCTGGAGAACTTCTCATTGAGGGCCCCATCAATGACGGCAATGGTTATCTTTCGAGCCCTGTAGCAACAGATGCGGCTTTCATCCACGATCCTGCTTGGCTTGTTCAAGGCGATGGCGAGAATTGCTCAGGACGTCGGGGTCGTCTCTACAAAACAGGAGATCTTGTACGCTATAACAAAGATGGCGAGCTGCATTTCCTCGGTCGCAAAGATCAACAGATCAAGATCCGAGGACAGCGAGTAGAACTGGGCGAGATCGAAGATCAAGTTCTTCGATGTTTCGCAGACGCCCTTGAAACTGCCGTCGATGTCATCACGCCTGCCGGAGCCTCCAATCACCAACAACTGGCGGCTTTTATTGTCTTACGTGTCTCAGACGGTATCACGCCACGATTGATTTCGATTCCCAGCGAGACGATAAAGCAACTCTCTGAAGCTCTTCCGGTATACATGTGCCCAAACATTTTCATTGCCATGAAGTCACTACCTTTGAATATTTCGGGAAAGATAGATCGAGCACAGCTCAAGATAATCGGATCTTCATTCACAGCAACACAAATTCACGACATTGCTAATGATTCCGACACCGCCAAACAGCAGCCCACCAATTACATCGAGATTACCTTACAGAAACTCTGGGCGACCCTCCTCAACCTCAATGCTACCTCTATAGGTATTCATGACCACTTTTTCAAGCTTGGTGGAGACTCGATGGTTGCAATGAAACTTGTAGCAGACGCTCGCCGCGGAGGGTTCACTATCTCTGTTGCCGAAGTGTTCCAGCACCCTACCCTGGAAGACCAAGCCAAGAGACTTTCAACCATCGCAAGCAACGCCCTCACTGATATTCCACCATTCTCTCTCTTAGACGACCTAGAGAATATCTCAGATTATACACGGCAAGCTGCCAGTGCCTGTATGGTTCAATCTTATGAGATCCAAGACATATACCCATGCTCCCCTCTCCAACAAGGTCTACTCGCCCTGACTTCCAGACGGCATGGTGATTACGTTTTACAACAAGCAATGGAACTGGAAAAAGATGTTGACCTCGATCAACTGCGAGATGTTTGGGACCACGCTGTCTATTTGAGTCCTATCATGCGTACTAGAATCGTTCAGCTTACCTCGCGGCTTTTCCAGGTGGTACTGAATCACAAGATCGCTTGGTCCACGGCAGAATGTCTTGAGACCTATTTAGAAGAAGACAAGAAGCGACTTATGGGTCTTGGGGAACCATTGGCACGATTCGCCATCGTCTGTGAACCGGAGACGGGGGCAAAGTGGTTTGTCTGGACAATACACCATGCGTTGTACGACGGGATCTCTATGCAGCTTTTCAACGACCTTGTGTGCCAGCTATGGTACAAGAGAACACCAAAGCCGCAGTTAGGGTACAACATGTTCATCAAGTATCTCCAAGAGTCAGACTCGGATGTTTCAGCTGCGTTTTGGCAACAAAGTCTTTCGGGCTATGACGAAGAACCTTTCCCACCTATTCCACGAGCTATACAACACGCCAAGTCAAGCAGCACACTTCGATCGTATTGCAAATTGCCTTCGGTACTTCCGGGGGGCATAACAAAGGCGTCAATGGTCAATGCCGCATGGGCCCTGACTGTGTGTGACTACACCCGCTCCCATGATATTGTCTTTGGATCGGTTGTCTCTGGAAGAAATGCTTCAATAGCTGCTATTGAAACAATGGTTGGGCCGACTATTGCAACGGTACCATTCCGCGTCAAGATCTTTCCAGGAGATAGCATATCGAGCTTCCTTGAGAAAGTTCAGCTTCAATCTGTGGCAGCCATTCCACATGAGCAGATGGGCCTACAGAACATATCGCGCCTCAGTGAAGATACACAGAGGGCTTGCCAATTCAACACTCTTGTAGTAGTCCAGACTGGAGACAGCAGCGACACTACCACGTCGCCGTTTGGCTCGTGGCGTGCTCTTTCAGGATCAGACGATGCATTTACAACTTACGCACTGACTCTGCTGTGTGAAAGTACCGACGATGGATATAACCTGATAGCACAATTTGATCCCAGAGTCATCGAAGCCTGGCATGTTGAAGGGATGCTCGATCGATTTGGGTTCGTCCTCTCAGAACTCACCACCATGGATCCTTTGCTGTCACTATCGAAAATATACAACTTATCCCCTCGCCAACTTGAGCAAGTGTGGAGCTTGAACCCGGCCCTACCGCCATGTCATGACCTTTGCATTCAGGAGATGTTCCAGAACAACGCCAAGAAGCACCCTAATGTTCTGGCGATAGAGGCTTGGGACGGTAAATTGACTTACAAGGATCTAGACGAGATCACCA
The DNA here is from genome assembly GCA_013618295.1 of Fusarium armeniacum. Lineage (NCBI taxonomy): Eukaryota > Fungi > Ascomycota > Sordariomycetes > Hypocreales > Nectriaceae > Fusarium > Fusarium armeniacum. The sequence goes on from JABFER010000054.1 coordinate 285,455, forward strand.
ACATTCTAGCCTCGGAACTGATCAGAGCCGGTGTGAAACCCAAGGACAAGGTACCCTTGTTCTTTGACAAAAGTCTTTGGGCGCCAGTGTCTATGCTGGCGGTTATGAAAGCAGGCGCCGCTTTTGTTACACTCGATCCGACGCAAGCCTCAGAGCGCAGGAATCACATTCTCAACCAGCTCGGATCGAATGTCGTTTTGACGTCAACTAAATATGCTTCCATACCTTACGGAGGACATCATTCAGTTTTGGCTATAGGCTCCGAGACCATCGCCTCTTATAGCAATATACCAACAGCCGATTTACCGGAACCCAATTTGCATTCACCAATCTATGTCATCTTTACGTCCGGTAGCACAGGCTTACCGAAAGGTGTTGTGCTAGACAACTCTGCAATCAGTACATCCTGCATGGCCCATGGAGCACGACTCTTTTACACCCCTGCGCTTCGAGTACTTCAATTTGCATCTTATACATTTGATGCCAGCATGGTGGAGATCCTGACTTCTTTTTGCTTTGGAAGCACCATTGTAATACCCTCCGGAGAGGATTTACAAAACGATCTCCGAACCACAGTCAGAGCCTCAGACCCTGGAATGATGTTGCTTACACCCACGGTGGCTAAGCTTTTAAATCCTTCAGACGTTCCAAATCTTCAGACGCTTGCCTTGGGCGGAGAGTCGATGACACAAGAAGACGTTGAGAAGTGGGCTTGCATTCAGAACCTTTGCCACGCCTATGGTCCAACAGAATGTGGCATCATAGCTACCATTAGCAATATCGGCCAACTGACCGGTATCGTGGACATAGGCACTCCAGTTGGATGTTGTTGCTGGGTCGTTGATCCCAATGACTCTAGCCGCCTACTTCCTCCCGGAGTAGTTGGAGAGCTACTTGTTGAAGGTCACACTTTGGCAAGAGGATATCTTGGAGACGATGCTCGAACTGGGGAAGTGTTCGTACCCAGTCCCCAATGGCTACATGATGGTAGCGCTCACCACTCAGGACGTCAATCAACGCTTTACAAGACTGGCGATCTCGTCTATTCAAATCAAGATGGCAGCTTGGTGTTCAAGGGGCGCAAAGATAACCAGGTCAAGTTACGCGGTCAGAGATTAGAGCCAGGCGAAATTGAGCACCATCTTCTTAGTGCTATAGCCGATGTCCAGCAAGCTGCTGTTGAGATCATCCGGCCAGCTGGGAATGGCGTAAAAGATACATTGGCTGCTTTCCTCGTGTTCAAAGAACAAAACGTAGTACGAGATGTTGAGCCAAGTGTCATCTCCCTTGGCGCAGAGGTAGAGGAGGCTCTGGCAAAGGGTCTGCCTCATTACATGATCCCAACAGTGTTCTTTAATTTGACTCATCTACCAGTCACAAGCTCGACCAAGACAGATCGCAAGAGACTCAGAGAGATAGGGTCTTCGTTCTCAGCCTCGGACATAATTGAACTGGGGAAGGGAGATTCGGAAAGAAGGATGCCATCGACAGATGAGGAGTTGACTATGCAGAAGCTATGGGCAAGGATTCTCAATATCGACGCTACGACCATCAGCCTCGATGATAATTTTACCAGCTTGGGTGGTGACTCTATTACTGCCATGCAAGTATCAGCTGCGGCATCGGCCGATGGCTTGAAAATTTCGACCAGCCGCATTCTGACTGAAAAAACAATCTCACGCATTCTTGCAGCCCAGGATATCACTCAAATACCACAGCAGCTCGACCTTGCTGGTTTTACCGAAGACTCCGGACAATTTTTCCCACTGAGTCCGATCCAGCAACTTTACTTCAGGCTAATCCACGACCCAGCCATAGTCTTCGACCAATGTTTTCATTTCGAGCTCGCCCAATACGTCCCCTTTGAGACGATTGACAAGGCTTTTCGGTTCATACTGCAAACACATTCAGTTTTCCGTGCTCGATACAGAATGTCTAACAATGGTGTCAAACAATATTTTTCTCACAGTTCGAATGATAGCCTCTGCATTTCACAACATGTCGAAAAGGACGCGGAACAGAGGGATAGAATTATTGAGGAGAATAGATCGAGTCTCAACATCGAAGATGGTCCGTTAGTCGCAGTCGTCCTCTTTGAGAATAGCTGTAAGCAGACCTTATTCATCTCAATTCACCATCTCGTTATCGATATGATGAGCTGGCGTATCATCTTAGGACAACTAGAGGATCTTCTCAACGGAAAAGAAACCACCCCTTCGCGCAGCCTCAGCTTCCCAACATGGTCCTCCCTACAATCCAAGTATGCGTCGGCACATCTGCACAACAGATTTGAGTCACTATTCCCGGCGCCACTGTCTTACTGGGGTTTGGACCCCAATGTCAACCTAAGTATGGGGTGTACAAATACAAAAACCTTTTCGGTCGAGGGAAGGGCCGTGGAATCACTGCTCAACAAGCACGATGACGGCAGAGGAGTTCGGCCTCTGGAGGTTTTGATTGCATCAATGCTCCTTTCCTTTAGTTCTGTCTTCTCCGACAGACCATTGCCCGTTGTCTTCAATGAAGGTCATGGCCGACAAACATGGGACGAGTCTCTAGATATCTCTAGAACGGTGGGCTGGTTCACAACTATGCACCCTATCCTCGTCACTGAAAGCACCACAGACATTGACATAATGCTGCAAAAGACTTCGGATTCCATCCGTAGCTTTGAACGAAGCGGCTGGGACTACTTTACTTCTAGCTTCTCCACCCCCGAGAGCGCCGACGCCTTTGTCTCGCAATTTCCGGTCGAGTTCATTTTTAATTACTACGGCCAATTCCAGCAGTTGGAAAGAGACGATTCCCTGTTTAAAGGGTTACCAGTGGCCAACGCACCTGCAATTGACCGGTTTGCGTTGTTCGATGTGTCTGTACAGGCCATGCAGGGCTGTGTATCTGTCACAGTTGAGTTCGATAATAGGATGTGCTACCAAAATAAGATTGCAGCGTGGCTAGATGTGTATGAGGCTACGTTGAGATCCATCTTAAGCTAGAGTCTGCTTTTGTCTTGTATCGTAATAATTTAGTTTTTTCTTCTGTCTATTCAGCTTGATATATTTTCCTGTGAGTCGGATCGATAAGCTCATTTTCCGGAATAAAGACAACATGATTTCTGCCGATTCGTGCTGTACAAAAGCGAGTCAACTTTATAGAGTTGTTGAAGGTGAACGCATTGTTATCCACCGACTGTGTTGCTTAACAAACACCCTGGGTTGCCTCGAAATACTCTGTTGATACATTTCATTATGTGCTATATCCTCAGGGGCCTGGTCCGTTTCCTGGCTGAAATCTCTTACTCGTGTAGTAAGGTTGAGCGAGCGCCGATCACGATCAACAATTTTATCATCTTGATGAGTCAAATTTTACAGTAGCTCCCAAGCTTCATGGAAACTACCGGTAGGCCTGATTTTGGACTAGGGAGAGGCTTTTGCCTTTGATCTCTTCAGTATCCGGCAAACTTCTCCGCCAGCGCCGACTTACTTGTCTCACGACGTCCCACCTCCGAACAGTTGCGACAATTGAAACACCATGCTTTGCTTACCGTAGAAGTGCTGAACAAAAGAATCCACCACCACCAGGCACTTGATGTGTAAGGAGCGCTTGACCATGTCCGCTTCGTCTTAACCATCGTGGACGTTGTCGTAGTTGTCGTAGTTGTCGTGCTTCGGCTGACGGCCCGAGAATCCGCATCACCCGTAGAGTGGTAATTGGAACTGAGGGATCATTCCTTAGAAGAGCATGTTCTCGACAGAGTGGGTACTGGTAGGTTGACAGACATGATGAATTGCACGAAACTGGACTGTGTTGAGGTCAAATAAGCGGATTCGGTGGTCGTTCTGGGTCAGTTCTTTGTGTATCCTACGTGGTGTCAATGAAAGACCACGTAAGGGTACAAATCACCCACTTGCAACCTGGAGTGCATTCACATGTGCTAACAAGGAATTATTGACGGTCCAACCCCATCCCATGACTGTCCAACTCTGATGATACCCTAAAAGATAACGTCGGATATTTTCTACGATAAGACCTTGACTGATAAATATTGTCACCATCGTGGGTTTATGTTGACTTCAACCAGGTACCTAGACAACCAAATGATAGTGGGGTTTCCAATACCGTCGAGATGATGTCATCGAACTTGGAGGTGGTTGGACTTTTCTTCTGGAAAAACGGGACCCACGATCGATTCCGAGTTTGTTGAGCAACGACGTCCAGGGTAGACCGATTTTATGTCATGGTACATTTGAAGGACTACATACATACAAACAATCGTTGAGGATTCTACGAATAGTTACTGAATCTATTGGCATAATCTGGCATGAATGAGTATTAGCGTAGTATCTTCTAGATCGGCGTGGCTGTGCTCCGCCTAACTTGATCATTTGTCGTTTGCAAGTAATCCACTAATTTAGTAGAGCCCGGGATTTATTTACATAACACGGAGTCGGTCAAGGTCCGCACCTTTAATTGAGTCTGTGAAGCCTATTTATAGCAGTCTTTAAAGAATAAAATTATAATCTGTTGTTCAACATGCTGAGTTCATTAGTATATGCATCGCATCAGGTAGAAACAACTACCTCAACAGGAAGTTTCACAATTGAAACCCATGTTTAAATGCCCGTTCTGCTGCTCTAGTGCTTGTCTTTTTGGGCCTTGGGATATCGATGCTACCAACATCGATATTCAGTTGATGTAAAACTGTAATCTTACCAGTATCCATACTTCTCCTACGACTACGTGTTCAGGTTTTCCTGTTGCTGGCTGAGGGTTGTTCTAGCAATAATTAAAGAGCTCCATTGGTTCTAGTAGCAGATGCTCCAGCTGTCCGATGCCAGAGTCTGAATCTCCTGCAATTTTCTAAAAGGAAGCTACTAAGTATTTAAGCAATATCTTTACTAGCCATAAGCTCCTTAAATAGATTTAAAAACGCTAGTAGGCTATAACTATTTATATTAATTATTATTTTGCCTATAATTTAAATAATAAAAGTCTATTTAAAAATAGTTCTATCTCTATATTAGGTAACCTAAGAAGTTTATCTAATAGATCTATCTAGTTTAGTAACTAAAACTGATACTGCCTTTTACCTTTCTAGGAATTATTAGTAATCTTAAACTTACTAATACAGTTATTTATTAATTAAAGTCTATAAACTTATATATATAGTATTATTAGACCTTAACTTATAATAGTAAGACTTTATTAGTTCTACTTTATTAGTATTTCTATTATTTAATATATTATTAGAAAGATACTGTAAGCTCTAATACAATCTGCCTCCCTATATTCCTATAGTATTAGAAGCTGATCTTAAGGTGTCTATATTATATATTAAGCTAAGATTTATAAAGCTAAACTTTTTCTAGATAAATTTAATTAGAGGCCGTAAGGTAAGGAGATAGCAGTAGATAACAGTACTATAAGGGTTAATTTATAAGTATAAAGCGGTAATAGGAAGAGTATATACCTATAGACTTCTATACCAGTCTAGATTATTAGGTTAACTGTTCTCTATATTAGATCTTTAAGATCTATAG